>JAYKYS010000474.1:0-37785 GCA_036924285.1 Asterella californica | reverse complement strand
GTTGCCACAGGCTGCCCATCACCAATTTTTCATCCAATCTTTTTACTCTTTTTAATTATCCCTCTATCAGCTAGGCTGAAAGAAGTTTTCGCGCCTTCTTGTATCCCTTGCTGGTAGAGGATACAAGAAGGTATACGTGCTGTGAAAAAATACCAACCTTGGCCTCCTTACTTGTATTATCTTTCTTCTACCCGTATAAAAAAAAGGGATACGTATATCTTTCTAAAAGGGTAGGATAAAAGTCAGAGTGAGGAGTATTGAGACTGACTTCGTCCAGAACAACCAATCCCACATCAGCCAAGGCGTCCCTGTTGGTGCTCTTGTCCTCTGCCTCTTCTTCAGTACGGTACATGATGTTACGCAGTATCTCCGTGGTCATGATCATGATAGCAGAGTCTGTCTGTATGGATGCATCTCCAGTGGACAGACCAACACGCTCTGTGCCAAAGCGCTCCCGCATCTCAAACAGCTTCTGGTTGCTCAAGGCTTTCAATGGAGCTGTGTATATGACACGCTGACCCCTGCCGACACCAACACACTGTACTAATTAGGGTTAAAAATGCTGTAGCAGGCAGCAACACGGCTTCATACCATAACATCTTGCCAATGCAGGTGTACAGCAGGTGTGCACCACCTTGAATGCAAAGTACAGAGCAATACAAGCTGTTGCGCCTGCTCTTGGCTAGGGCTGCTTGAGTAGACTTGCCATGCTTTGACTCACTAACATGTTGCATGTTGAGATGTGCTAGTCCCCTACACCACCACTAGGCTGTCCTGATCTTTGCTCCCAGCTGGCTACCATATAAGAAAATCATTGGGGTCATCATTGGGGTCCAGACAATACTTGCAACAAACAGAGTGCATGCATCACAGCAATGACCATAAAGCAGGCAGCAGCTGTACTTCAAGCTACAGCCATGTTTACATACAGCAACAATACGGCAACAACAGTCATGCAGCGACTGGACTGCGCACGGCAATTGGCATCCAGGCAGTAACTACAGCACGTGCAGCAGACATTGCCTGTGTAACAATGATGGCGCATGCAGCGATCATTGCATCTGCAGCTGCAGCGATCATTGCATCTGCAGCAATCACAATGTATGCAGGACAGCGTATGCATCAGCCACAGTGCATGCAGGAATAATAGCTGATGCAGCAACCACAGTGCATTAAGGAACCCATGATGTATGCAGAAACCATGACACTGCAGCAAGGCTGACCGCGCAAGGACAGCCACTGCTGCTGCTTCTGCAATAGCGGTCTTTCCAGCTCCTGTTGGCGCGCACACCAATACAGAGCTGCCAGCTAGGAACTTCTGCACCGCCTCCTTCTGAAAGCCATCCAGAGGAAACTGAAATGTGTCCTCGATCTCTGCCAAGGTCAAGTTGCTGTTGGCAGACAGAATGAGCGCCTCTATCTGCAGGTCAATAGCTTGTTTTAGAAGAAGGAGCAAAAGACGCGGCATCAGATGTTACACCAGGGTCCTCTGTATAAAGAAGCAGTATATTCAGACACAGCAAACATGCAACACTGTACACGTTACTAATGCAGCAACTCACTGACAGCTTCTGTGAGGCTGCTGTACAGCTTGCTGTGCCGGAAGCTCAATGGTATGAAGCTGTCAGTGAGCTGATACAATACAAGGCTGATTGTCTTGTTGTGCCGTGACATGCCTTTTCAGTGTGCTTGTAGCGTGCAAGAATGCATGTCTGCCAGTAAACTTGGTCCTTGGCTGCAGCTGCTGTCACAATGATCTGGCAAATAGATGGAGAAAGTGCACAATGATGACCCTGTGGAGTCGTTAAAAAGCAAGCAGCGTTTCTGCAAGCCAGTGAGCTTGGGCAGAACAATGGGAGGAAGTAGCACTCAATCTGTACTCTCACCTGCTCATGTGCTTCTGCTTTGGTTTTGACCAGAACAGTCTCAACGGAGCCATCCTGCAAGTATCCTGTGACAGCCTCATCAATATCTGCATGTCCATCTGACAAGCCCTTCACTTGTAAAGGTGAGTCAGCATTGTCCTCATCTGAGCCCTCGCTGTCACTGAGGGCTACACCAGACAGCCCTGGCCCATCTGCTCTGTGCCCTGAAGGCAGCGAGGCAGTGTGGCCTGCTGCTGCTGCTTTGCATGCTGGGCTAGGCAGTGAAATGGCTTTGGCCTTGCTGAGTGGTGCTGCTGTAGCATAGCGCGCTCTTCTGCAACAACTGATAGCATGCAATGGCTGGTGGCTGCTGAAGTGATTTGCCCTCAGTTGATTTCTTGATCTGGTGGAGATCGACCGTGCATGGTGTGTAAATGTCATAGGCCTGAAGCGTGAACCTCTGTGAAGCCCACAAAGACACCCAGGCGCCCGCAGCATGACTGGCTGAAGTATGGCATGTATGACTTGTTTGTGGAAAGTTTTTACCATTTGGTTGGCTCAGTGGGCAGTAAAGACTCAGTACTGTGACTTGTTGCCCTGTATGCGCGTCCGTGCGTCAAGTTGGCCGAGCTTGCAGCGCACATGAGCTTCTCGGTACTTCTGACACTCAGGCACTACTAATGCGCATTTAGTGACGTCCTTGCCTTCTTTCTGCGTAACACATGTTCAAAATCAGACCACTGAGTTCGCGGGTGCTCGTTCGTGAAGGGAGACCCAAGAGTGATCAGTCAAAGTTCACCTGCATACAGTCGCTGCCTCTGAGGCATCTCACCAGATCCTCCAGGCTTCCTTGACAAGCCTTGGACATCTGCAAAAGCCGAGCGCGTGTACCTCAAGTGCTGATCGCGATCCACGATTACCCGTTGACCGGTATTACCGTTGACCTAACGGGGCCCTACGAGTCCCTTGACGAGGCAAAGCCACGAGGCTGGACAGTAACTGCCTTTGGTGTTTGCTGCAACTTGCTGCAGGGCAGCCCAATGACACCATAGGACAGCCTTGCCCAGCTCATCTCCGCCTGAACAGCAATCCCATGAGCACACCCTCCCTGCTCTGTGGTGCTATTGAGTGATCAACCGGCTACATGCCAAAGTTTGATTTTTCCGCCTTTGTTTCCGACACTAGGATATCCACAACCTCGAACCATGGCAGAAAGTTATGAATAAGCTGTGAAGCGGACAGGATGGCTGTTGGTGCTTTGGATGCGCTGGCAAAAGTGTTTCTGGGCAGTTGCAAGGAACTGCGTTCACCCCAGCCAAGGCTACCTTCTCACGGCGTGTCATCTTGTCTGGCATCAGCAATGTCTGCATCCAGCCCGCGTGATTCCTTTGCCTGCACAGGTTATAGCGCAAGACTCCATGTTCAATACGGCTGAAGGCAAACTTTCTTTGTGAAAATCTCCTGACAGGATACCCCATGGCCATGGGCTCCACAGGCTTTGTTGTTGATGTCTGTGTTGACACCCAACAGTACACAACCACAATACAGTGTCAGCAAAGGTCTCATGTCATTCATACCTTTTCCAGACATAGGAGTTATCCTTGCTGTTCTTATTGATAGTGGTGGACCTGTGCTGAATCTGAATGGCAGGGTTCGTGGTTTGATGTTGCGTGATTCAGGAGATCAAGCAGGTTTCATGACCCGTTTCATGCCATGTATGTACCTATAGTGACCTGGTTGCATCGTCAGCAGCTTGCACGTTCAACTCTGCCTAATCTCTGCCGAATCTCACGCAGCGTTGAGTGCCATCATTGCTCACCCATGTGTCCTCCTTTGGGTGACACTGTGCAGGTGTGTCATCATGATGCTTGATGCTGTTACTCAATTGCTCAGCCACAAATATGCAGGCATTGGTTTCAATATCAGCTTGGCTCAAGAGCAATCTTTTCAAGAGTACTTGAACTCCAAATTAATCCCGAGGTGCTGTGTGTGTGGTTTTCAAGTTTGCGTCGGAAGGCGCCAGAATCATGGAGTGCTGGATGTCTGAACAAATTTGTACTTTTGCACAATGCTGGCATCATGGGCTAAGAGACCATTTGCTGTGCAAAAGTGCTTTGGATAGTATTGTGCACTCAATCTTGGGCAGCTTGAGAGAAGGCACACAATTGCTCGCGCTATGCTGGTTTACTGCAATCTTACATATCTTGGTACATGCTGCTTGCAGTCTCCAGCCAGTCAGTTCTGTGCAGCAATGAGATTTGCCTATGATTGGGTGCATGTTTTATTGCAGCAACATGTGCCCTCCCATCTACATGTTTCGAAGTATGTTGGCCCTGATCCCCGATTTTGATTGGCATGATGCCCCCTAAGAGAATATGTTTGGACATCGAATGGAGTCTGATCTCAAGGGCCTTTTACAACATCTACCCACTACTCTCTCGTTCATATTATGAACATATCGATTCAAGGCTATTCTCATCTCGGAGTGGTCGTCATCGAAGACATGTACGGTCTGCTAGACGCAACATGGCATTGCATTGTGGGGACAAGACTTTCGAGCACCTCCTGCAGCGCTTGTGGCCAGTTTGACAGGTCAAGCTGTTTTCGTGCATAACACTAGTACTACCCGTGCCAATGTCAAGCAAATATGCTAGAGACCACAAAACGCATGCGACAACCTGGGGCATCCGGCCAGGAAATTGTCTACTGAGCTGACACATTCGTAGTGGTGTTTGTCTTGTTGTAGTACTTGTCTTGTCAAAGGCAACAATGTAACATTGGATGTGTAAGCAGACCGCAGTAACATCTAGAACATCAGTGAAACATATCAACTTCAATCAGTTCATGCATTTGGGGTGGCTTGGCAACATGTCCAGGACTGGCAGGCTTCGCTCTTTCGCTGCTTGTCACTGGGCCAGGCGCTGCAAACTTTGGCACTGCAGGTACCCCTCGATCAGCTGACCTTCGGTCATTGTGGATTTTGTGATCAAGCCCACGCTGTGCAGCAGTTGGCATGAACAAGCCGGGCTGCACAGGCGTGTTTGCAGCCTGTGGCTGTGCAATGGTAGCCTGCGAGGTTTGTTCGCTCCCGCGTGAGCTGGAGCTTCCATATTGTTCCTGTTTGGCATGGTGTTGCCCAACAGCAGCTGCCTTTGCCTGCAGCCACGCTTGCTGTTGTTCAGCGCTGCGTGGCTCAGATGTTGCGGTGGGAGCTGACCCTGACAGGCTAGTGCCCACAGCTTGCGCATTGACTGAAGCAGCTGCAGCTTCATGACTCAATGGGGTTGCAGCCAGCACCTTGGGTGCACACTCTCTGAACATCTCCCCCACAGCAGTGAGAGTTTCTGCAACGCAAAGCACACGTTGCAAAGAGAGCAGTCTCGTTTGAGGCACACTACTTGTGCTGCATTAACTGCACTAGTTAGTGCAATGCTTGTACATGCAGCACAATTTTGTGCATGCCCCAAGCTGACTGATGCAAATGCAAACACAAATGCAGATTGAGTGATGCTGTCAGGTGCTTTGCACGTAGGCAGTAATGGCAAAAGCCTTGCATCAAGGGGCAGCTGAGGGAATCTGACCAAGGATCTGACTTTCAGACACGCTCCATGCAGCATACCACCGCACACCGCCAGGCATGTCTTTCACAATCCCATGCCATTTGAGCGAGAAGTGCATGGAGCCAATGGCAATGGCAAGGGGCGTCTGTGTCATGACCACGTCACATTTAAGACTGCATTCAGACAACAAGCTTGTGAGACAGCTGCTGCTGGTAGATCATATCAGGTCCAATCTGACTGCGTCAAAGGATCATACAATCCAACAACCTCACCACAGCGATACCAGCACTAGCCTTTCAAGCTTGAGCAACCCCAGCTGCAGCACAACGGGAATACACAGAAGGCTGATTACCTGTCATTGCAGACGTCATACGCAGCTTGTTGCACGTGCACTTTCTGCAGATTGAGGCCTGGGGGAGCGGAGGCACATGCCTTTTCTATATCAGAGTCGAGGACTTTTGCAATTCCTTGCACGGGATGCAACAGGCACTTATGGGGTATCATTATACTAAAGTTGAAACCAAGCGTAAACAGGAGGGATCTCTCTGCAGCCAAGACAGCAGCCTTGAAGTTCTCCTGGTAGGCCTGTGCAGACAGCAAGCCTATGAAAAGTAGCACAAGTTGTGCTTAGAGAACTGTCACTCTGTCATAACTGCAGGAAAAATAATCAAAGAGGCAGATGTCAGCAAGCAAGCAGCCTTACTGAATTCTGCCACCTTGCTTTGGCTGCATCTGTCGACATGGGTGAGAGTTCTACACAGAATGCTTCAAACATGTGCTCTGATATGCGATGAAGCGACCTGGGAGTGTCCTCCATTTTTCCGGCAAGGAACAGGCAGGCTGTTGCTGTGACCTGCATGCCACAGTCGTGTCACGTTGCTGATTGGCGCTATTGACAAGCACAAAACTCAAGAGCTTACCAGCTTGTCATTATGTACAAAAGAGCGTTCACCATAAAATCGCTGCAACAGGATTGATGCTGCTGCTATGGTGACCATAGGCCTGCATCAACCTGTTGTTGAAGCCGACAGAGGCGGAAAAGGACCAAACGGAACAAAGGCACGCACGAGTTCAAGGCTTCTGCGACCCTCCAGATCAAAGTCACAAGCAGCTTCTTATAACGCCCCTCAAGGTATGCGCTGACCCCATCACGGCGCGATGGACTATCATCATGCTCTTCTTTGCTGTATAAACGCCATGCACTTCCAGGTTCAGCATGGTGATTCCAGCTGCCAAACACTTTTACGAGCTCCTCTAAGGTTCTGATCTCAAAAGGAGGTATGAAGCGGTCCGTCATGATATCATTTTGCTCTGCTTCTGTCCTTTGTTTTGGCGTTAGGAACACAACATGTTTATTGGGTCGATGTTGGGTTCAGTGGGGTTCGGTGCGGCCAACGCTTCAACTTCGAAGTACCCCCTGAAGCTTCAGTCCCCCCCTCCCCGCAAGCCCCCGGGCCTTGATGCCCCTCCAGGGAATTTATTGTTACTGCGAATGCAGCAGTCAGTCAGTCACCTGCTCCTGCTTGTCATGGTAACTTTGGAGCTAAACCTGCCTTCAGCAAGAAAGGCCCTGCCTGGGTCCCTACAGCAAATCGACCCTGTTGCAGCTTTGCAGCAGTTTATCGACAATCAGCGTGTACCTCGTGCTCCCAGGTCACTTGCGGCTGAAAGGCAGGAGGCGGAGGTCGACACAAGTTTGCAGCCGCTACATGTTGTGCCACAGTCCCCGCAGCGACATAGTGTACAACGGGAAACGAAGCCTTCCACTTCACAAACACTATCTCCAAGAAGTGCTCAGCGCCAGTACTCAAATGACGGCGTGCGGCTATCTGAGTTGGGGGAACAGCCCCTTGCAATTGGCAAAGAAATCTCTGTACAACAACATCAGGAGTTAAGTTTCAGCCTGCCAGACTCGGAGACTAGTAGAGGCAGTCACAGCAGAAGCCATGGTGCTGCTTTAGAACAGCTGCATCCAAGGCGCAACAGCTATGTTTGCAGCATCAAAGACGATCCTTTAGTGAAAGGCAGGTCAGCCTTCTTAGCAGCTTGACTGCCACCGCAGTTCTTGTTGCCCCTCAAGATTTGGCTCACAACCATGGACAAGGATGAGCTTCTGCTGTGCTTTACCAAATTTGGTGCTTTGCCTATTCAGGCCAGCGCTGCCAGACCTGTTCCGGCAAAAGGGGGCACTCACTGTGTTGCAGCCTCAGGCGGACTCAGCTCTATCATTTCCACAGTTGGCCACCCTCTCAGAGCCTCAGCAGCCAATCCTGCTGCAGAATCTGCATGCCTTTCTGGCAGAGAAACTGCAGATGGCCGACAGGTGCGCCTGACAATCAGGGTTGAACTTCTGCCAAGCTGTTGCCTGCATTTTATAGCTAGCTGACAGCATGCAGACAGACTTCTACAGGAAACCTTTGCTGTGTGCACTGTTGCAGACTTCCAGTGCCACATCTGCTGCATCCAACAGAGCATACTCTGCAAGAAAAATGGATGTGCAGCAAGCTGTTGTGTAATGCATCTATTGAGGTTTGTTCTGCATTGCAACACCCTGTCAAGTATATCGTTTCCAACTCAGAGATCTGGACAGTGCAGTCAAACTGCACTGATTGCAGGCTGCAGGCAGCATATGCTCAGCCCGACAAGAGCAGCCTTGCAACAGCCAATCTGGTACTGGACGCCCACCGCCAGGTTTTCGAGGCCTTCATTCACAGCTTCACCACATACCGACCTCTCCTGCTGAAGATCCAGGGAGCTTATGAAGAAGCCCTGCAGGATGCCCTCAACAGTCAGGCTGACAACATTCACATGAAAGCCCAGCTGGCAGCCCTTCATCAACGCAAGGCAGGTCTTCTGGCTTGTAAGCGCTAAATTGTACATCTTCACAAGACCCTGGAATTGGCCATGACATGCAATTTGAGTGTGCAGGCGCATGCTTGCAGCTTTGCATGGTGCATTGATCCTGCAACGTGCTTAACGACTCAACCTACAGTAGCTTGCCAGACCATCATCAACCAATCATCATCAACAAATCAGCTATTCATTGAACTTGTCATAGCTGCGCATAAACAATACGTTCCAGTCTCAGCATGATGTGGCAGTGGTGTTGCCTTGAACTGCTCCCTCAAGGGCAGAAGCGGACATATGGATCTGTGTTAGCGGTGCTGCTGCAAAGCAGACAGGGACATGCTGCATACTGTTTCCTTCCTGCCCACTAAAGCAGTTTGCCAGATTGGCTAGCATGGCCTGTGTTAATGTGCTTGCAGGCTGAAGCTGTCAACAAGGCTATGGGCAGTGGCAATGATGCAGCAGTGAGCGGGCGAGGTGCTTTGTATGAGAGACTTTTGGATGCTCAACATCGCCAGGAGCAAGCCTGTGCTCAAGCAACCACCGAAGAGACCACCAATGCCGCTGCAACAGCAGAGCTGAGAGCAGCTCGAGCTGAAATTGCTGATCTCAAAATGCGCATAGCGTAAGTCAAGCTGATACATTGCTGAGCTGTTGCACACCTTCCAAACTTGATAGCTCTTTCAGTTGCACTAAGTCTTGATGTGATGTCGTGTCTGTTGTGCACTTACTCTTGCATACAGTATAATTGATCCTTCCAAGTGAAAATATGCCATTTTTGCAGGAGATCCAGAGGAAGCATGTATGATGACAGCAGCTTTGCGCAGAGTCAGTATGCAGCTTAATTGCACAGTGTCAAATATACTATACAACTTGATCAAACTCTGTAATTTGCACTCCCCAAATTGTCACTATCCAATTGCAAAAGTCTTGGTAACATTTGTCAGCAGTGGAGAGTTAATTCTTATGAAATCAAACAACTAGCAGAAATAGAATGGCCTATCCTATTCATCATGGTGGATACCAAGCTACCAAAAACAGGGAAGCATTTATTGAACAGATTCAGCCTGTCAGCAACTTGTGCAACATAACTGCAGCAAAACTTCATGTGCATTCCATTGCTGTACAGTATTGCAATGCAAGCATGATTTGCTACCCAAACTGAGTTTCAACTGTACTGGTATACTAATGCTGTCAAATGTAGCGCTCATGCCCAAATTTGGGGCGTAAGCATGCAGCTGCTGCGCCTTTTCTGCGAAGTCTTGCCCAAACTCTCTTGACTCGATTTTTCTGATGGCGCTTGCCAGGCCTGAGAGCAGCGTAGGGGTAGCAAGCACAGGTTGCGCAAGGGTTGCAGGTCAGACACTGCTCGACTCCTGCTGCACAGCTACTACACTGCCCCAAACACCCCCCCTCAGGGCCGTCAAACTCCTCAGCATCACTGCTCATCCCAGGATATCCCTCTACTAAACCCTGCCTGTCTGCCAGCATAGTCTGATACTGTTGCTCCAGGCAGGAGAAACGATCGACAATCACAGATGTGTCAGCAGGCGCAATCAAAAAGGTGCTGCCAATCAGCTCAAGCTGCCTTCGGCCCTGGAATTGACAGGCATCAAGGCAAGCACTGGTTCCTGTTGAATACGGCATAACAGGTACATCCTCTGTGTACTGCCCCTGGTGTAGCTTGAGCTGGTGTTCAGCTATTTCAGGAGTAATGGGGCCTAGCTCACATGGTTCGGGTAGCAGATTGACAGCGGACTCTGCATCTGAGTCTGTGTCGGACAGTAGGCGAAAGGTACCCAGCGTGTCTGCAAACATGTCCCACCCCATGACCTCCAACTGAGCTGTGCTCACTGCCGCTGTCAAAGGCTCCCGCTTCACTGCTTCTTGGTGGTTGATGCAAGGAGGAGCAGCAGCAGAGGACTCTGTAGCAGCAGTGTCAACAGCTGTACTGGCAGGACTACCAGCAGTCATGTCAGCAACACCAGCTGTCGTCAGAACCTGCTGTTCAGAGGCAATGCAAGCTTCTCCTGACACTGTGCTGTGCATGCTGATTAGCATGCTGTCTGGTGCTGACTTGGGCGTGCTGCTGCTGCTGTAGACCGTTGCCAGCTCTGCACCGGGTTCTGAGCCAGAGAATTGGCTGCTGCACACTGAGCCTGCCTGCTGTGCTTGCTGAATACGCCCTCTGGTGTTGCACTGTGCTGAGGCAGCCTCTGGAGCATTGTGAGCTGGAAGCTCAGCTGAGTTGCCAAACAGATCTTCTTGAGTTGTCAGGATCTGAGACAGCTGTGTGTCAAAGAGCACACTGAACGCCTGCTGCTGCTGCTGGCTGTTAAGCTGCTGGGACGCTGAATATGGCATCATCCAGCTGCTCTGGTGCACATCATCGAGGTCAAAGTGCTCCTCAGCCTGCTCAAGAGTGCCTGATTGCGTGCAGTAAGCTGACTCTGGCAACCAACAGGAACTGTGCCCACTCCTGCTGCTGATAAAAAGGGAGCTGTACTGTTCTGATGGAGCCGACATAGCCTTGCCAGCGCTGTTGGAGTCAGCAATGCTTGTCTGCGTCTCAAAGATGTCATTGGCTTGCCATTGGTCTGACTGCTGGGCTGCGTTGCTGCCACCTGGCAGCTTTTGGAAGAGGTCATTGGTGACGAGGATGGCAGGACCAGAGTCCTGCCACCCTGCCTGTTGCATGCTCCCTTCTTCTTTGCAGGCAGCAGGCAGCTCATCAAGACAATCAGTGGTGACAGCATCCTCAACCGTGCTGGATGAGATGCTCAGCAAGACAAGGCTGCTGTTAGTTTTTGCAGCAAGAGCTGGCTGCTGCTGTGCTGCGTCCTGGCCACCAGGAACCTCACCAAGAACATGACTGGGCCCAGAGAGACTGTTGGGCTCTGTATCAACAGCATACAAGCCAGCACCAGCCTGGTGTGGACCTGACAACAGCCTGGGGGTTGGCATCAGCATCTGATCCTGAGAAGCCAACGAGAAGTTGCTGTGTGAAGCTGTGGACTGATCAGTGGTGACCAATTGACAAGGCATGACCGGCTGATGTTCAGCTGATTCTGCTGGTGCTGCCATGCTGGTGTGCAGCCGCAGCCGGAGGCTGGACAGGGTTTCTGAGGCAGAACTGTCGGGTGACCGCTTCACTGACGGATCTAACCCACAGAAGCTGGACTGTGAGTTGGTGTTGCTGAATGTGCTGTTGCTGCGGGAGATGGCCTGCATGCCACCGCAAGTTATGCTTACAGCCTTGGGCATTACTTACCAGAACATGTGCATGCAGACTTGCACGGTAGCATGCTGTAAAGCTCAAGGCAGGCCTTCTGACAAGGCAGGACCAGCATGTAGCCAAAGAAGCCAGAATGCCCGTGTGAAAAGAAAGTTTCCTGATGAAGTAGATGACACGGGGTGATCCTTGCCACGGGGCTTGACACATTCAACAAACCTACTCTTTCCTGTGTCTATTCAGATCATGCATGCGAGACACCCTAGAAGATGGAAGCTGCCTTTATTATGGGTATTGAAACTACAACAAAACCATACCTGCTGACTTTCAGAGGCACTCAAGTTTTGTAGATGATCGAGCTTAGCAGTGTCATGTACTGCTTGCAGCCTCGCTGACAGTAGCACTGTGACGTACAAGATGTACATCTTGCTCTCAGCACCTGTGCAGTAGCAAGGATGCCTGCAGACTGGTTGACAAGTAGGAAGCGCATTTTGGGTATGACACAGCACAAGATGTATACAATACTGTTCATCAGCAGACTGTGATCATGAACAGCTAGGCTAGAACAGCTCGCCTGATGTAATATGTTACAGAAGGTGCCCTACCCGATCCAGGGGTCATGCCAGAACTGATGTCTTTGATTTCAAACCCTTTTTTAGTGTACACCTGCATCTGCTGGTTCAGCTGTTGTGACAAACGTTGAAGCTCTGCCTGCAAGGACAAATCACAAAGTAATAACAGCATTCAAGGACACAAACACTTTTTGATAACACCAATTCTGCAGCAGGCAGGTGGCCAACAATTCTGTTAAATACCAACATTGAGAGGTGCTTGCCTGAGCAAGTTGTGGCTTGTTGCTGCTTACAGCAGCTTGCACGGCAGCAAATTTGACAGGCAGACTGACATGATCAGCCATCTTGGCATCATGCTGCTGAGCTGCATTTACCAATTGAGCACCTTCTGATTGCTGTAACAGCTGTGCCAACCCTGCAAATGCACTGACTTGTACTGAGCTCGTTATTATTGGCAAAGAGTGTAGCTGCATTTGTTTGGCAAGCAGCTGCCAGCATACCTGGAAGTCTGTAGTACTTGGCTTCATTCAAGACTGCTGCAATCATGTGCGGTGGTGGCAAGATAATGTCAGCTTCTTTGAAGCTGAAGGATTTCAAGTACTCCAGAATGAAAGCAAAAGCCTGCAAATCAAGAGTGTCGCTGAGATGACAGGCCTGATACGCACGCACTGACAGTAGCATCAAACGCTGACCTTGCCATCTCTGTCGATGACAAGTTGCTTGCGCCAGCAGCCTGAGACTCGGCGCATTGCAGCAAGCGGCACAACCTGGAACTCTTGACAGAGCATAAGGTCCCTTCTGTCGTTTTGAATATATGTCCGCCAACATCAAGAGTCACAGTGGAAAGAGAGCCGCCTAACGCAGCCGATTGCTGATTTCTGCAGATACGCACGTCTGGTCCACTTTGAACTGGTTATGCATGCGCATCTGTGGATGCATTGACCAGGCGACAAGCTTTGCAGTAGCTTGCTACAAGCTTTGCAGTAGTGACAACGAACAATCAGTTTCGCATAGAGATCTAAGTTCGTATTGTCGTCGACATCACCTGGTCGCGGCCTGCATATGTATCTGCACCTGACCAGTGGGCGCGGGAGACCTGACGCGATTTCTCTCTCTATACTGCAAGTGGCGCAGCACCCTCTCTTCTGTGCTCAGGCCTTCCATGACGACAATATCACTGTCAGTGGGAAGACTTGTCGCTGTCACCTCGCGGTGTCGCCGCGACAACGCCGCGACAACGCGATAACGCCGCGACAAAAGTGGTTCAAAAATCGAAATGTGTTGATGAAGAAGACTGGCAGTAGTCACAAATCGCTGCCGAAGTCGGCCTCAGATATGACGATGATTTGACAAGGATGGAACAAAGCCAGAGACCTGTCTGCAGATTTCAGCATCTTCAAGACAAAAGGCCATAAGCCTTTTCACAGAGGTTCTTTACTCAAGTTCCGCCATGCCAACAAGACACGCACATGCAAGAGGAATGGGGCAAACAGAGCCCCTGATGCCCAGGCTCAGTGCAATTGAGGTCTTTGTATTTACCTTCAGCACTTACACATTTCATGCTGACTTTTACAAACGTTTTCTGATTGTGCAATGATGTATAATAAGTTCTCAACAAGTCTAAGACTGTGAATGATGAATGGTGCACCAAGCTATTGATGAATATTGCATTGTGTTTGTATGTGAATTCATTGAACTGGACTCTTGGTTGGCCCCAAGAGGTACCCAGAACAGTGAATTTGTCTTACTTCAGACTATTGGTCAAATAGTCAACTGACCCAAACGACCTTTTAAAAAGATTGATTGATTGATTGATTGATTGCTGCATTTGAACCCCTGGCACAGCCTTCCTGGCTGGCCCAAGATGAGATCCCCTTCCTCCTGTTGAAAGGCTTCTTCACTGGAATTTACTGGCAAGCGCTCTGCAAATCCCAGTGCACATGAATTGCCTTAATTTTAATTCCGGCTGTTCGATGCTCACAATTACCGCCATGACGGTACCGGTATACCAAGCAAACACATAGTATGTTTTCAGTATTACTGAAACCTGTACTCACCCAATATCATCACATGCACAAAGACCTGCAGGTGTCACACAAAGACCCCTGCAGGTGAGAAACGGTTGTTCACCTCGAACAGCAACAATAGCTGACCTAGTCAATCGGATTGATACTTGCAACTCCCAGACTTGGCCAGGATGGGTAGCTAAACAAGACAAATTAGGACCTAGACACAAAAGGTGACACCGTGCTATTGTACAGGGCCTAATCTACTCAGATTGGGTGGGCGTGTCTGGCATGTCTGAGCTGGTTCGCATCAAACTAGCTGGGAATGGGCGAGGCTCCATGAAATCTGTTCTATAGATACGAGCGGCCCCAAGAACCATCTCTGGTAGTTCTTCAGGTCTGCAGCAACATGGCATAGTGATACATTCAAGCGATCAGGCACAGAGGCAACCAACAGCAAATATACAGTGCTGCCCAGCAAAACGGTTAAGGGCTGCGCCTAACTTCAATCAACAACAAGAGTTTTGCAGGAATGTCGAATTGATATACATTACTTCTTGGGCCTTGATGCAATAGAAAGCATGCGCAGGGGCAGTCAATGCAGATGTGATTATCACTTATAAGCGCGACCCCAGCATCATGGACCACACGCTGCAGGCACACTTGCTACTGCAACAGGTATCCAACTGAAAACAGCAGCAACTGTTTTGCAGGCAGCAAGGCTTGCAATCTTGCCTGTTACCCTGAACCACAAGGGCGGTCTCAAAAACAACACTGTTCAGTCGGGGCAGGTAGCCAGAAAACGCCTGCAGGCCAAACAAAGATTGCTGCAGACCTACGTGCACCTCCAGTACATGCCACAGCATAATACATGATGTTCATGTGCTCAGCTGAGGTAGCTCAGTGTGCCATACGAAACAGCAACCACACAAAAGGCATCCACCCATTGCTCATCACCCAAGTTGATGCTTACAGCAGCTCTATTTACCAGTGCATGTGTACACCATGCACCCAGCTCTGCAGGCAGCCTGGTCGCACCTTCCGAGCTAGGTAGGCATATGCATGAACATCCAGATCTATCTCAAAATAGTTTGGCCCTGAGTAGAAGCGATGCTGTGGCTTTGTGAGCAGAGGTTTGTCATTGTACTTGTGCAGCAGCCTCTGCTCCTGCACGCCACAGCAGGTCTGTCAGCACACAATCATGATGCAATGTGAGCCAAATAAGGACTGAGTCAGAAGCTGGGAGCTGCCTGTGTGGAGGGTGCCCTACAAGGGAGGGGCTAGGGAGCAGGCAAGGGGGGGTGTGAACTTCAGGGCAGATAAGCTTGATGTAACAAGCCTGCAAACCCTTTAAGCGAAATCTGAACAAACATGGCTCCAGCGCTGGGAAAGCAGACACGACCTTGATGTGTACACACCATGTTCAGCCAAACCTCAGTAGACTGTAACATGGCAAGATGCTTCTCGTCCGTCCTAAGCAATTGTCATTTGGCTGTCATAGTACGAGCATGCAGCAAGTGTCAGTTGACACCAAGAGCATTTCACATCAGCAGTATGAATAGGGTGAACTCACAGCTCCAGAAAGGCCACCCTCTTTTGCCCACTCATCCAGATTGGACACTCGAGGTATTAGCTTCAGCCTATCTCGTGTCCTTGAGCTGCGTGCAAAATCACCCAATCAAACGGAAAAACACTTGTTAAGTGCATGAGCTGAAGGTCTTTGAAAGCAAGCATGCATGTATGCATCCACAACTAATCTTTTACGTTGCTTATAAACCATTGGCAACGTGCCATTGTCATGGCAAAATGTCAACAGTGACACTGGACAGTCATGATGGCGCAGCATCAGCAGCTAAGCATACTTGTCCTGCTCCCGACCATCATGTATAAAGCGTTGCAACAACTCTAAGGCTGCAGGGTTGCCGACATCGTTGGGTTCCCACCCCTCAGGCAGCGTGAAATAATATACAAGACTCAGCCCTTGCCCGTCCTGGCTCCCAAACAAAGAAGCCTGCAGCATGCATGTCATGTTCCTGTGCTCAGATCCTTGATGGAAAGCTATCTTGCACCTGCAAAGTACGCGTACAAGCACGTGAAGCATTGTTGTCAATGCAATTGAGCCTTCTCATCATGTCATTGTCCCGTGAGGAAAAGTATCACGCAGCAGTTGACTCTGGCAAATCAACAGGGCCGCAGCACAAACTCTGTCTTGCATCACATCAACCAGCTCTAGGCTTGCAAGACAAGACGGTCTGTTGCAAAAGAGCACTGCACATGATCTATGGCAAGGTCACTAAACACCCACTGCTGAAGGACATCCCTCATTGGAAAAGCAACACAATGCACAAATGGACTTGCTCAAGGAGAGTGCCCAAAGATCACGCTGGCAACATGTCAGCCTGGACATGTGTAGCAACAGGACTGCTGAAACATGGGATACAAGATTTATTTGTTCCAAAAAAAGGGTGATGAACAGGACTGACCGGATAGGTAGGAAGCTGAAGGTTGACAGCCAGTTTCAAAAACAGCAGGGATGAACAGGACTGACCGGGTAGGTAGGAAGCTGGAGATTGACAACCAGTACAGGGGGCAGGCGCTCCTCAGGGGGTAGCTCCATGGCTGCAGGGCCTAATCTAGGGGCTGCCGGCAACTGCAGATGCTTTGCTATATGGTCCAGCTTGAAATCAAAACTATACACATCCACGTTAACCAGCCTGCATGACAGGGTGCGAGGTGTTCAAGCAAGTGTCCTCATTTACTGGGTTGCATAACTGGGGCTAGCAGGAATTTCCTGAACTGCTTATCTGGGCTGAAATGATTCTGTGTGATAGGCAATCATGCAAGTGCTAAGATCAGCTGGGGCATGCAAGCTTACTACCAAAAACGTGGTGATGTGCCATCTCTGACACCAATGTCCTGGATGTTCTGGCAGTTGCATCGACCAGCTGTAACTCACAGCAGCCACAGCTGATTAATATTGTGCCAGAGCATCCTGCAATGTGCTACATGCATTGCAGTACGAAACGACGCATTGCGTGTTGCAATAGCCAGCACAAAGCTGCAATGTAACACTCCAATTTGCAACACTCCACCTGATGAGTGCTTGCAGGATGAATGACTATTGAGCGTACTGAGGCATTTGCTTACTGCATGATGGCAGCTGTGCTGCAGTGAGCACAGGTACATGTGACAGTCCACTCACGCACTCATGCAGCTAGCCACTCACTCACTATCTTGACGATTCTCATTCACCCACTCACTGGACTTGCCCACTTACTCACCTGCTCACTCATTCGCTTGCCCGCTTATTCGCTCACGCACTGTACTGAGTGGCTCACGTACTCAAGACAGTGTCTCCTAGACTGGGTCACATCTCAACTTGGCATGTGTAGCTGAACACATGTACCTGTAGATTGCCTTGTCACTGTTGACCTTCCTGCGCGTCTTCATGTAGTCCGAGCCTCTGACCATGAATGATGTCGCATCAGGCTCAGACCAGGCTCCTGAGTGCTCTCCCATCTCTGCGTTCAATCCACTCATCTGCCTCTGCACGCAGACCAATTTTTGCATAGGCATGTGGTCTTGTCCAAGAGTGTGCAGTTGGACATCAGGCTGAAGTGCAATCACCACAACCCAGCAGCAGAGGATATTTCCAATAAGCTGAAACCACCAAGCAAAGGTGCGTGCACCTTTGTGCTGCAAGCCCAACAGAGCTATTGCTTGCACTGCTGCCTAGTGATACATTGCAAACAGCATATGTGTTGCCAACAAGGCAAGGCAGTGAGCTAGAAGGAAATGCTCGCATCATTGCAGCTGATGCCATGATGTCTGTAGTGCTAAGAAAAGGCAAGAGAAGACTATGCTGTTGAGCGCTCACGGTGAACCTGAGCTTCCCTGTGGCCTAAGCCAATGTAAAGGGGGGGGGGGGGCAGGGTGAGAGGGGGCAAGGGGGGTCTGTAGTGCTAATGTGAGATGGCTGAGCTGATGCCATGCATTTGGTACACTGAACAACATGCCGTACTCACACTGAGGGAGGAGCCAGCAGCAGGCTTTGCAGTGCGCACGAAGCGCTTGCCAGACATGGCCCCAGCAGAGTTGAACATGCTGAGGCAGCCAGGACCTGACATGGCAGCTTCCATGGGCATCATGACAGCATCCACAGGTGCTGTCACTCCAGGCTCGACTTGGACCATCTGATTACCATGGCTATCCAGAGTTGTCGGCAGATCTAGGCTCCGCCTGTTTTTGCTAGGCGCCCTGTGAGCTGAGGATAGGCGCCTCTGTACAGCAACGATGGCTTTGGTTTCAACCTGTGCTATGCTGGCTGCAATGCAAGGAACAACTGGACAGTGCAAATGACCATGAATCTGGCGACTCTATTGTCCTTATGATGTTGGGCATCAAGACTGTTTAGAGCTGCAAAGTTGCATACTGTTTGCAGGTTCCCAAAAAGCTCAGCAAATTAAAGACCAGGCCATATGAAGCGGGACTATGAGAGATGCTGAGATGCAAGACTTTGCAATTTGATAGCATGACATCGGCAGACCGTTTACCAGCAGATTGGGAATTGGAAACATGGTGTTGTTCTCATCAGTGTCGCCTGCACAGTTGCAAGGCATTGGCACTGAGCGTCTTTGTAGACCAAAACATGGTAGTTGAATCATCACTGGAACACGTTCAAGTTGTCGAGATTCAGCACAAACTGCTAATACTCACCAAGGTCACTCAGTGTTTCTTGAGCATCATAGTAAATCTCCTGGCCTGCAAAACAAGCATGGCATTACACAATGACAAACTGACTGCAACCAGCGGCATCTGATGTCTCTTACTTGTTGGGCTTTGCAGTGAGAGACTATGCTGTAAACCCAAAGGAGCTGGCGCACTTGTTCCGTCTGCGGCCACTGCATTGCAATGTGCAAGGATGAGGAAAGCTGCATGATGAGTCAGCCTGTAAAACGCATGCTTACCTGACGCTTGCTCGGTAGATTGTGCCTTCTTCCGTCGCTGTCGCTTTCCACCGCCTTTGCGACGCATCCACGCAGGAAGCTTCATGGAAAATGGATAGCAGACGATGCCCCGGGCGGATGGGCGTTATCTATGCAGATTTCCACTTTGCATCGACAAGGGAGTCAACATTGACCTGCGCTTGGGCCGATTGGCATCAGCAGAACCACGGTGTTGACGGAAATACTTTAGCTTCTCAGAGAAGGCCTTTGCCTTGTTACTCTTCAAACGTCCCACTGCCCGCATTGTTGAAAGCGGTTCAATGAGGGGCTTATATCAATGTTTCTCAATTAGGCCGATTTAGGCACAAATTTGGAGAAGACGCAAGAGAAGAAGAATCATGATCAGCAAGGTGTGCAAATAAGCAAAAATGCAAACTGCGAACTGCAAACTGCATTTGCACGGACATGAAGTCCATGGCCACGCCCAAGATAACCTCGACAGGGAAGCCGACACACGATAGAAATTATTTTTTGCTTTGCATCCGTGCTGCTGATTCCTGCTGCATCTGTGTCCCAAACGCCAGAATAGTTTGACCAGCTTTCAGCCCGTTACTGCAAGTTGCCTTGCGCTTGTGCCGGCACATTTCGCATGCTCGATCTTTGCACTTGACAACATGCGCAGTAATTAGCTGAAGAGGGCACTTGACGTCTTTTGGCACCTGACAACCTGATCAGCAGGAGCTGCAGGCTCAGCAGCAACAAGCGGTGGGCAACATCCAAATGTACCGAAGCTTCGAACCCATGCACGCATGAGATTGGGCTCCAGCAGCAACAGCATGTCTCATGACAGGCATATTGTGTATACTCAAGCTGCGACAGAGGATACTGCAAGGTTGTGCTGTCAGCCATTTCTGAGGCTGTGAAACTTCAAACAACAGGCATGGACCGTGTCTCCCGTGACCAACCTGGCCCACTGGGTGAACATGTCAGCCATTCATCAGAAAGCATATGGCAGCCTGCTGTTCTCAGACAGCAGCAAAACTCACTCCAGCAACCCCCATCCTCAGCGCCGCCGTCCCTCATACCTTTGCCACCTTCACAGCTTTACTCGCGCAGACCATCAGGCCTGCGCTCAAGTCAGGTCAGCCCCTTATCACCAGAGCTATGCAACTCATCACTTGACATGGGGTGGACAACTGATGCTTCAGCAACTGAGCAGGCCATCACAAGCAGCCACCAGGCCGAGCAAAGCCAGAGCCAGCCTGAAGGCAGACAGACACCGGCACCATTATTTGGCAGCAACCAGCCTGTGCCAGAAATTCCCCAATGGGCACCACCACACCCTGCATTCAGCAGCCCCCAGCAGGCAGTTAGTAGGTCTATCACTTATACCGCTGACGGGCAAATGAAGCAGGTTGAGAAGCCTTCAAGGTAGTCCTTACACACTTGACAGACCACGCAGCACATTTATAGACACACAACACACAATTTCTGTCAAAGCTTCTGCCAGCATGTCACCCAACATGTGCAAAGCAGAGTTGCAATCCCACTTGCATTCAGCTCTGTAGGCAGTGCTCAGTACCAACATGGCTTCCTTCTTAAACTTGCCCTTTGGGTTTGCAACAGAGTGCCCATGTGCCCACTGTTGATCAAATAACTGTATCTTTCAGTCAGCAAATCAGTACAACCTGACAACTTGAACCATGCATGTTGTGACGCTGGAGTGCCTGCACTCTGCAGATCCTTAGCAGTCAAGAGGCGGAATGCGCTGCTGCTGTATGAGTACAGCCGCAACGCAGCAGGGCTGCCCATACCTGGCACACAGCGCCACTTCAAGCTGAGCGCCAACCCACGCCAGATTGGGCAAGAGTCTGTTGGCCTGGGCGTGTATTTGACAAGCGTCATCATGTACATGGGAATCCTGTCTCTGCTCGCCCTCCTCATGATCTACCTCACTGTTGACAACAGCCAGCAGAATGGATACACACAGACGTACACTTCATTTGTGAACAATGTAAGTTGCTTGGCTTGTGGGTGAATAGCCCAAATACAGTGTGTAACACTGCATCAGTTGTTGTGCACATTCCATGCTTACATGCCCACACCTGGTGGCTTGTATGTGCTATGGTGAATTTGCTTGAACACAGTCATTTGATACAGAAGCAACACTTGTTTTCATGTCTGTTGCAGCCTATCACCTAATGTCTGTCATGCTCTCGTCACACAATTTGCCTGTGGGTGGGGCATGGCATTGTGTGCAATTGATGGCATTGATGTTCTCTTTGTCACTTTGCTTCAAAAGCACTGTTGTTCTCTGCGTACACCCATTGCCATGTGTGCATTGTGTTGCACCAGTGTTTTGTCAGTGCAAGAGCAAAAGTGTGTTGCATGTTAACCCACTGACCACTGCGCAGTGGCTCCTTTCTTGCAGATCACATCAGGCTACTGTCCAAAAACATGGGAAGTCAGCAACTCCCTGACCAAGACCACAGCAGGCAACTTCTGTGCTGGCCAGAAGTACAGCAGCATGTACAGCTGTGCTGCAAACTGCAGATACTCAAGCAGCCAGCTGGCACAGGCCCAGTGCGCGGGCTTACCTGACAAGCTGTCCTACACTTCTGGTGAGCAGTTGCTGTATGTCAGAAATGTGCATGTCACAAACAGCCACTGTCGTATGCTTTTGATTGATGGGCTGGTTGGTTCATTGACTGAGTGATCGCTTGAGTTGCCTTGGCTTGGTTCATGGACATGCTGTACAATGCTGACAGCCATAGAAGCACGCCAAAGCAAATGAATCGATCCATCAATCGATTTATCAATCAATCAGCAGCGTGTGGCAGCAGTGTGTGTTACCAGCATTGCATGCCATCCAGCGGTCAGCTGCCAAATGGAGGGCAGGGGGATGGTTGGGGTGGGGAGAGAGCAAATTACAGGAACAGACACGCTCCCAAATTGTTGCTTTGACACGCTGCCAAGATGTTGCTTGGTCTGTCTTTTTGAAAGCATCTCAAGTCTGGGCTGGACTCAACCTACGTGCTAGAAGAACGATACGGCTGTAGATTATGTCCATTTTTGAACTGCAACCTGTATCGATCAATCGATCAATTGCTGTCAGGCAGCTATGCTTGGGCTGAGCGATTTCAGTGCAGCAAACATTGCTGGTTCACGATGAGCCAGACATTGTGCTGTTCCAGTACATGTGCCCACAATTCTGTCCTGCATGCTTGCACCTGTCGCTGTTTCTTCTTTGCAGTCTTGCATGTGTCCTTTGCTTTGCCATGCAAGCTTTCAGCTGTAAATTCCGCAGATTTATCACCTGTATGTGCCTTCCATGGTTCTGTCATGCATGCTTGTAACACTCACCTGGAGGGTTTCCCACAGGCTTTGGCGTGACATGCGATGAGCACAAGGTCTGTGGTGAAGGTGCAAACGCCACTGCACCCAATGGGCCATGTTACTGTTGTAGCTTAGAGTTACAGGTATATATTTCCTTTGCATGCAATCCTTGGTATTGCTCTGTCCAAAGGCATGTTGTGCAGCCAGGCTGTTGAAATTGCTATCTAGCTCTGTTTCCTTAAATGAGCGCCCTGAATGGCACAGTATGGACAGCCACGCCTGGCAACTGGACACGCAATAAAACTCAACTTGTGGGTTGAATTGAATGTAACCGTGTGAGCACAGATGAGCTGCAAGCTGACTGCAGTACAAGCAGGAAAGACTGAATTAGACAGCTGCCATCCGTCAATGTTCCTTCTGTGGCAATGAGGCTCTCATGATTGGGCCTGTACAAAGCAAGCTGAAACATACGCTCCCCTGATTTGCAGACTGACACAGTGGACAGGAACCAGGTGTCGCCTGCTCAGATGTGGGTGCTGCTGCTGAGCCAAGTCATATTCCTTGTGTGGCTCATGGTGTTGAGAAGGGTTCAGGTCAGCCCCTTGACCCTGCCCTTACCCCTGCCCGGCAGTGTAGGGCAGTAAGCACCTTGTGATGTTGTGTCAAGAACTGTTACATCGGCAATGCCAAAGCAGCATTCCTGTTTCAGAGTGATCAAATAGAAGGCATCATAGCTTGCCGTGCATGGCTGCTCTGTGGTTGTGGTGTCAACCCTGCTCTGACATTCCTGAACATAAGCTGCTACACTGCCAGGTTCAGTCACTTGCATCTATGTCTGAGCCTGAGGTCGGCTCTGCAGTGCCAGGCTTGAACTAGTCGGGTCCTGGACCCTTTGCCAACACACTACAAAGTCCAACCTCCCACCCCCCACCTGGCCCCGTGCTTTCCTTCCAACAACATGCAAATGCCATGCATTGCTCCGAGTATTGGGACTGACAGCACAGCATCTACCCCTGAGGCACAATATCAAACGCCCTTCGTTTTCAGCCCAGCTGACCTGCTTGCTACCACCATAGATCTGAGAAGGCGCTGACGTCACAAATGAGCAAGGCTTGTGGTGGTGATGCTGCAGGCCACATCTGCCGCGCAAATCAATGCAAGTGTGCTGACAGCTGGGGACTACACAGTATATGTGACCGGCCTCCCTCGCGATGTCACCAACGCTGAGCTCATAGAGTATGCAAGCCACTATGGAGAGGTGAGTTTTTTTACCCAGCCATTTCCTGAGATAGCGCTACGTGGAGTTGGCCATTTGTACACTCGCTGACACACATACAGGCTGCCCTGAATGACCATGTCTGCACTGCCTTGACCATGCCTCTGATCAATGACAGGTCTTGTGTATCACTTGTCTTGTTGGTTATTGGCTTCACTAGGGCATCGCAGCGAGACTTTGAATAAGCACTTGCAGGCCAGCACAGGCTTGCTGTGGTTGGTGGGGTGTTGGGTTGCACACATTTGCCACATGATATGATCACAGCCTGATATGCGACAGCTAGCAAGTGCAGGGGGAAGTGTGCTGCAGGGCTGGCCATGTCTTGACATGCAAAGTCTGTTGTTCCCCCTCAGATGATCTCCAGCACCCTTCCCATCAACCCCCCCCCCCCCCAGGCTTGTTTGGGTCCTGACCCGGTCTGCAGTTCATCTCGATCACCTCTCATCCTCTCTGTCGCCCCCTTACCCTCAAGCTGCCCCCCCCCCTCCTTTCTCCCCCCCCCCCCCCCCCGCCAACCCCGGCCCCCAGGCTTGTTTGGGCCCCAACTCAGCCTGCAGTTCATCCCGCCCACCTTTCATCCTCTCTGTTGCCCTCTTACCCTCAAGCTGGCCGCCCCCCCCCTCCTCCTGTCCTCCCCCCCCCCCCCGCCCCCCATACACCCGTTCAGGTGGGTCAACCCCTAGCTGACCTTTCCCATGTACTTGATCTGCCCGACCATCCCCCTTCTTTGGCTTTAGCAACCAGGACACTCTAACAAGCCTCTAAATGGAAACATTGTTTAATTGACATGCATGGCAGGTAGTGGCAGCTGCAAACATCATCGGGGCAGGTAACGGCTTGGAGGTGGGGCGCAACCTGGAGCTGCTCACCATCCGGGGAGCTGAGGCCGAGGCAGAGCAGGCACTTAGGCTCAGCAATGCTGCATCTGGTCACTATGGAATGGTCGCACCGGATTCAACCGCCATGCAGGTGCCTACCTGTCTTGTATACTCCTCTGCCTGTCATGTGTCCGCTAGTGAGCTGCGGTATTGTTCCCTTGCTTGAATACCTTCATGTCCTGGGGACCAATGGGGGCCCAACAGGCAGAATGATATGTATCAAACAGCAATACAGAATACATGGTTGGATCAGGAGTGGGTGAGAACCCTTCACGTGCTGTCCATGATGTGCAAGAGGTAAAGGTATGCTCAGAAGCACTCCACATGCTGTGATGTACACTTCTGGAAGATGTCAGATGAAGGTGCAGAACACTCCAAAACCCAGTGTCCTGATTTCTCAGCATTTCAATCAATGAGTCTGCTGGGAAGAACCAACACGCATGTGTGATTTGAGTCATTTGCATGCTAGCACATTTCTGGTGGGTGTTATCGACACGAGGCCTGTGGGCTAATCAGCATGGTACATTATACATCAGCTAGCGCACGCCTTTGTTCTTAGACCATGGAAGAAGCATATGCCCCACACACAGTAGGGCTGTGGGTCTAAGCAGTCAACCAACTTCTTGTCATATCACAGCTGTTGGCTGTTGCATGCTTCTTTTGCACAACCCATCCTGCATGGCAGACTCACAGCCAAGCAAAGTCAGAGTAGCAGTGACCAGCATATTGCTGGTCGGCGATGCCAGGAATGTGCTCCCTTCTATATCAAAATAGCTGAACCCCTTGTCAGAGCCTGCCCTTGTTCAGCTGGTTTCATCAACGCAGGGCGTGCTGACGTATTCACGAGCCAAGATTCACATGCATCCCGTTCAGTTGCCACCGGTTGCTGTCTCCCATCAAGCGTCACAAGCTCACAGGCTCACTGCAAACCCTTGTCACAGAGTGTAGCGCTGGTTCATGCACCAAGGCTGCAAGATAGCACAGGCTGATATCCTGGCTGTGTGTGTGTGTGTGTGTGTTGCAGCATGAAATGGGCAGCCCAGGTTTTGCAGTGGTGGCAGGAGCTGGCATTTCAGGTGACGCTGGCTCCCCTGCTCAAGGGGGCGCTCTAAGGCCAGGGGGGCATTTGCGGCACCCACCTGGGCCTATGGGCACCCTGCAGATGGCTCCCCAGGTCTGTCTCCTTCCCCTCCCTCAGGCTTTCCTTTGTCAAAATAGCATTCAGGAATCCAAGCATGTGAACACATTGAGTACTTGCCATTCAGCCAAGCAATTTGTTGACCAAATGTGTGTCCATGCGCGCATTTGCTCATGGCATGCGCAGTGTGCGGATATATAGCCTGCAATGCCGGCTCCTCTCTTAAGGGCTCATGCTCAAAGAGACTTGAAGCAGCAGATGACAACTCCTGGCATAGTGCAGGGGAGTGAGAGTGCAGGCAGCATGGGTACAAGCCCAGCCACCACCAGCAGCAGGGACCCCCTTGCCTCCTACCCCCGCAGCCCTCCGCCCCATCATCAATCCGCCACTGCAATGCCACAGGCCATGCCTGACAACAAGCTTGTTTACCAGGTATGGGCTGGTCCGGCTTCATGAGTATTGCATCGTAACTCTTGGCAGAAGTCTATGTGCCATGCTGATCACCCCACAGACAGAACTGTGCTGCTGTGCGTGCCTGCGCTATCCCACAGAGGGAGTTCTCCCGGTTTTAGTGTTCTGGAGTGAGCATATCCGCATGGGTAGATACGAACGTTGGAGCAATGTCCCTCCACACATACATTAGGGGCCGCCATGTAAACTATTACCAGTGCAGAAGTGGTGCAGCTGTGTTTTCCTACTTTTGTGTTACTTGAACCTGCCTATATTTTCACAAGTTGGCAGAGGCATAGCTTGCAGGCTTGTGCTGGCAGCCCGTTCAAGCACGGCCCAACATTACTTTGCGTGCTATAAAATCTGCTGCAGTCTGTGCAGCACAGACTGTTCGTCACTGCATGACATCGGCACATCCTGGGTCATGTCCATTCAACAATCTCCCAGCATGCTACAGAGTGTGTGTCGCATGCCAGCATGTGTACAACTTATGGGTAGTTGCAAGTTTGTACATGCTGTATACAGTCACACACGCCGTGCTACGCATGCCGACAGAGGATCAACAGGCGTGTGACGAGACTTGCCTGTGCATTTTTTTTTTTTTTTTTTTTGGTGAACAACTGTGCTGAACTCGCGTGAATTGACATGTGTGACAAGCTATTGCTTTTCTCCAGTGCGGCATGGCATGGCATGGCATGGTACGGTACGGTACGGTACGGTACGGTACGGTATGGTATGGTATGGTATGGTACGGTATGGTATGGTATGATATGGCATGGCATGGTATGGCATGGCATGGTATGATATGGCATGGCATGGCATGGTATGGTATGGTATGGTATGGTATGGTATGGTATGATATGGCATGGTATGGTATGGCATGGTATGGTATGATATGGCATGGCATGGTATGGTATGGTATGGCATGGCATGGCATGGCATGGTATGGCATGGCATGGCATGGCATGGTATGGCATGGCATGGTATGGTATGGTATGGTACTGTATACCAGTATGGTATGGAATTGGCTTTCCTGATACAGCATGGGGGCCAGAAGCATGCAAGCGCCAGAGCATGCTTGCAGATCCTCCTGCGTACACAGCCTGCCATGTGACACCAGCAAACACATGCAGTTGCGCCGTACAAATATGGTCTTTGATGAAGCAGGCGGGGAGAGGCATGCAGGCGCCACAGGATGCTAGAAGGCCGCGCTGGTGGCATGGCAACCTATTCAAAGCTTTCTACTGGGCGTGCGTGGGCCAGCCCCACACACTGAGCAGGAAGGTGGACAAGGCACGGCAGAAGCTGACTGCCATCCAGGCCAAAGAGTTCAGGAACACAGGTACAGAGCTTCGCAGGCTCCACTCACCTAGGCGCAAAGCCCACATCAGACTCAGCACCAGGGCTGCATGTACGTGACTGGTGCATGATCAAGATGCAGCAGCTGCCCTGCCAATGTAGACCGCTGTGGTAAGACAAGACTTCCACGAAACTGCACATACCTAGTGGGTTGTTAAAGCACACAGCTGTGAAGATCAGGTTTGGGCAGCTTCAGGAAGATCCTCCTCAGCATGGCTGAGCAGCTTGCGGCCTGAAAAGTTTGCGCTGGATGCAGCAGACAAGGCACAACATTTACTTCTTGGCTCATTTTGGTTGCTCAGTTGAGTTGACTTCTGTACTCACTCCTTAGCTGGAGTGATGCGCCAAGGTGCTAACAAACTGCTTCTCGAATAGCTTGTGACAGCAAGAACGCAAGCTGCATGCCATGCTGCACCCACAACCCACGCACATGTAGAGTGTCACCGGCTATGTACTATGTGATCATGATGCTGCTTCTTGGTCACATTGCTGTACCTTGGTCATGATGACACTGCAGATGTGTGGTCAGGTCACGCTCCTGTGTGTCTGTGATCATGTTATGTCTTGAACATCATGCTAGGCTTAGTCAACACGCTGTGCCTGTGATCACCATGCTGAGGCTCAAGCATTGCCGTGCCTCAACCACAGGGCTGTGCTCCGACCATCATGCTATGCCTTACACCTGGACCACAATGTCCAGCCCCCAGCATCATGCTGTGCCCCCATCATCCTGCTGTACCCCTATCATCATGCTGTGCCTCAATCCACAATGCTATGCCTTCATGGTCACGAATGTGCATTGATCATGGAGCTTTGCCTGGGCCACCATGAGGAGCTGACATGGTCTCTGTGCCTCAATTGGCGTCACCTCACTTCACCATTATGCCATGCCTACATCATGGTGCCTGCATCATGATGCTGTGCCCTGACTACCATGGGGAGCTGACATGGCAGTCGACCATGTTTCATGTCCCCTGAAAGTGCTGCATTCCTGCACACTGACCCTCATCACGCCCCCTGTGAACTGTCCCCTCTGTGTTCCATCTTCTTCGGCCCGCCCTCCATTCCCCCCCCCCCCCTCAAATCCCACTGGGTCCCCATGATGGTGCCTGCCATGGCCATGCAGGCGATGCCCTGATCACCTTCAACTATGAGCGCCATGCTGTCAACTGCATCAAGGACCATGCACCCAGCAGGCTGCAGCAGCTGTGCAGGTTCATACCCTGTGTCCAGCAAGGCCGCCAGCATGCCCCCAAGCTCAATGGCAGCGTCATAGCAGTTGTCAGGTCAGCAGGCACATATATCACTGCTGCTTTGTGTCGCTGAGGGATCCAGTGTGACAGGCCACTGCTTGGTATTGCTGTTGGATCCAATGTTGCAGCGTCAGGTGACTGGGGGCGGTTGGGCTCGGCATAGTAATGAGACAGAAGCCTGTTGTAGTGTGTCTACCTGGTTGAAGTGTGAGTTGCTGTTTGTGACTATTTCTCGGTTGTTGCCTTGCCAGTGCTTCTCTGCTGTAAGGGACAGCCCTTTCTCTGCGGCGCTGCACAACAACGGGTCAGCATGGAACAGACTGCCCCTCCTTCCTCCCCCCCCCCCCTCTCCTTCCCCTCTCCCCCCCACTCCTTCCCTCTCCCCCCCTCCGCCCCCCCCCCCCTCCATGGTAAACTTTCTGCTGGTGCTCTTTTGCTGGCAATGAGATGGGATGAGCAATGCCGTTGTGCTGCCTCACATTGTTTCTGATCTGATGCAAAGGCCTTCCATTAATGCACTCAGGGTCACAGCCTGCTCTGCACTCACAGGCTGCTGCTCGTGCTCAGTGCAGCAGCCTCTTGTCACAACACCGTAGGGCACGGACTCCCCTGCACTGACCAGCCTGCCTTGGAAGCTGCTTCCAACAATGAAGAACCCTTCCAGCATCCCGCCAAAGGGCATAGACTTCTCTGCACTTGCAAGCCTGCCTGACACTGCCTCTGAGCATGCCAGCCTCTTGTTATTGCGCCTGAGGGCAAAGACTTGTACTTGAGACTTGTGCGGACAATGGTTGCAGGGCGCCAGAGCCAACGGATGTGTGGTGGGAGAATTTGTCAGTGAGGGGGCGGGAGGCCTGGCAGCTGCGCCTGCAGTCAGCCGCCATCACCATTGCAGTGGTGGCAGCCGGGGGTGTGGTGCAGTTCTACCTGGCTCAGGCTGGGGAAGGCGAGCGCTTGCGCCGCCTGACCTATGAGGTCTGCTGCTGCTGCTGCTGCTGCTGCTGCTGCTGCTGCTGCTGCTGCTGCTGCTGCTGCTGCTGCTTCCCTGGCCTTCTGCTGAGCCTCTGCCGGCATTTATGTCTCTTGGCATCTGTACATACAAGGGCTGCTGTGGCTTGCTTCTGCAGAACAATCCTGATAGAAGTCCTGTGTGTGAATATATGCAAAGCTGCATACATGTAGTTACGCCTCTTGTCCTGGTGACCTTGTGCTTGCTTCTGGCGCCCACTCCTCACTAGCAGGGCTTGTGTAGCAACAGCTAAAGCAGTGAGTAACTTGGCAAGGGCCTGTGAGACCCAACAATGCCGACCAGCAAGCTCCAGGCTTGCCGTCAGGGTCATGATCCAGGCTGATACTGCCACCTGGGTCTCTGCAGACCCTTACAGAAACTCTGGACCCCATTTGCTTTGACCAACTGTTTAATGGCCCCTGTCATGCCAATGCCGTGCTTGGAGTATGCATTGCAGCAGCTACTGTCATGCTGATCCTGTGATGCTGGGTTGTACAGGTGACATATGGGAATGCCAGTGCCAGCTTTGCCGACACCTACTTGACTGCCATCCGACTGCGCATCATCTCCATCTTCTCAGGCCTGTTTGTGGTGTTCATGAACTTCTGCATCACGCTGGCAGTGCGAGCCCTGTCATTCTATGAGCGATGGCATACGCAGAGCGAGCGTGAGAAGTGGCATGTTGTCAAGCTCAGCGTCTTCTACCTCATCAACTCCTTTGTGGTTCCCATATTGGCCACCAACCTGTCAGGCAATGCATCGCAATGGTGAGTGAGCTTGCTTGCTACACACGTCGTTCACACTCTGCTGGCAAGCCAGCCATTGAGGGCTTTTGTGGTGTCCTTTGCAGCACTGTTGCAAAGTCAGCTGCAGGTGCTTTGATGCAGCAGCACCATGTGAGAGCCAATCTGGTACATAGGGCAGGGTTGGAAAAAGCTGCCCTGCCCTTGTGCCCTGTTGAATGACTGTGGTCTGAGACTGGTAGAAAGACCATTTTGTTGAAGCCCTGGTGCGTATGACTGATGTCAAGATGTGCTGCATTGTCCTGCTGGGTGTTTGTCACCTGCGGCAGTGCCTCATGCAGGTTGCAGACATGCCCTCACACTGCTTGTGGTCAATCACAAATAATCTGTTGTGTGCACTTTGCTGACTTGTGCGGTCTCTTGAAGCAAGAATTTTGTTGGGGAAAACGGAGCAAACACTGAATGCAAGATAAGAAAAAATAAATCTGTGTGGTTAGTGCTAGCCCTGCCTGCCCATAGCAGGCATTTGAAACGCCTGCAACACAATGGCCGGCTTGCATAGTACGCTGCACCTGTGCTGATTGCTCAGCATAGCCACAAGGCAAAAGCGCACAACATGACAGACGCATGCTGCAGGTACACAAGAGGTGGCTTGATCGAGCAGGCCTTCTACATACAGATCGCCAATGCCATCCTGCCAGAAGTGACAGATCTGCTCAACCCTTTTGGTTTCCTCACAGCTCACATCCTGGCCAGGTATGGGGGCACACCTGGGTTTAAGGTTCAGGGATCAGGGTTGTATGCGCCTTGTTGCACCACACGTTTGATGCTTCTGTACAGAGTCAAGCTTGACATCTGTGTTCCGCCAGTTGCATGCTGCTTGGGCTTATTACCACCCGCTGAACGCTGTTGCCTGCGTGTAAGCATTGGCAGCTGGCTGCAAAACAGGATGCCAGGCCTGAAGAGAGCATGTCATGACATGCATTGACATGGATGCTGGCTTTGCCAAGGGCAAGAGGCTCTTCGGCCCATCACACAATGCGGCAAATCAGAGTGTGAAACCTGCAGGACCAGCATCACCAATATCACCATGCACATAACTGCTCACTTAATTATTACACAACTATACAACTTTACACACAACCACACCCATAAAATTCCAACTATATCCATAATTATACAAGTATACACACATCTATACACATAAATATACACATCACCTAGTATGCCTTCAGTGCTGTGCTTGGAACAAGTGGTCAGTCTGGCTGGCTGCTTGAGGCTTCTTGTACTTGTCTTCATCCCAGGTACGCACACACGCAGCCCATGCTGGACTTGCTGCTGGCTCCAGAGTCCTTCCTGCTGTCAGAGCGCTACGCATCAGCGGTCAAGACACTGGGCCTCGCCATCTTCTTCATGCCGGTCCTGCCCCTCAGTTGCGTCATTGCTTTGGCAGGTCAGCACCCTGTACTTCCACCCCAGTGAGCAAACTTCATCCTTGGAAGATACCCTTCCGCCAACTTTGCACTTTGCACTATGTTGACTCTATTCACTGTCCCCCTGCAAAGCTGCAACTTGTGATCATGTGGTAGGGACTTTTGCCTGTGAAGAGTAGTTCTCCGCCCAGTGTGGGTACATCCCCAATTGATCTGATGAGGTGATGGTATGTTCCGCCGGTCTTCATGCAGGTCCAGGCTTGCTCTGCTAGTGTCTGCACAGAGCACTGTAGCTTGGCTGCTGCTGTGCTGAACATTGTTCAGGCTTGTGGCTGCTGATGCTCCTGCTGCCGTTTGGCTGATTAAGCAAATGGTATTGCAGGACTGAGTACAGTCGCTGACTCTGCTGCAGCTTTGTACCCCCCTTTGTCATCAACCCAATTCCTCTTCAGAACTGTTACAATCCTCTGTTCACTTGTTCGCTCAGCAGATGCATACATGTTGTGTAAGATGGTGCATGTTCCATCCTGGATTGCCATCTCAATCATCTGCCTGTTGAGGTGTGGCCCACCACTACTGAGACTCCGTGATGCAGTACTGTAGACATCTTTGCATCAATGCTTCTGCATGTACACTTGGACTACTGCCTTGTGCATGTCTGAGTGGGTAAAGCAAAGCAGATGAACCACAGGACTTGGGCAAGAGTTAGGACATGAATTGCAAGGGTTCTCACAGGTGCAGTCAGATCTGCACAGCCTTCTGTGTGACCGTAGCAAGAAGCAGGCAATCATTGGGGGCACAGCAATGAAGTAGCGCAATGGATAGACCAAGATGGCAGTGTAGCAGACCAGCATGAGGCTGCAAGTTGTGCATGGAGCAGTCAGCTCCTGCAGCCGTGCTTTCTGTGGTGGTGCTCACTGCCATATTGACTCTAGCTGTAACATAGATTGCCACAAGGAGCTACAAGGTGGACTGTACTTGGCTGTGCTGCTGCAGGTTTGTGTATCAGCTACTGGGGCGGGAAGTACATGGCTCTCAGGCGTGCTCAGAAGCCTTCAGCTCTTGGGAATGATGTGACAGCAGCCATCAACCTGCTTGTGCGCTTGCTGCCCTTGGTGCAAATGATCCTCATGCGCCACCTCTACTTCCAGGTCAACTGCTGCTGCAACTGCTGCTGCAACTGCTGCTGCAACTGCTTGCCCATTTGTATTGCCACACCTGCATAATGTCCCCATTGAAGGGTGGTTCAACCACTTTTTTTGAATTGCTTCTGAATGTTGCGATAATCCTTTGCAGTGACATAAATTCTGAGAACGCGACAGTTGCATGCTGCACCATGACCACTCAAGACATCTTGCAGCATTGCACTTCTGGCTGCCAACAGTGCGCTTGCAAGTTTGCTGTTCTCTGGCTCTGCAACTGGCAGCTGGAGTTTGTCTGCCAACTTAGTTGATATTGAAGATTTGCATGCTTGCCTTGTCACTATATGTGTCAGATTTAGCTGACAGCATGCAGAAGCACAGCATGCTAACAGGAACGACCAGGACAGGCAGGTGGTCTACTGACAACTTGATGTCGTCTGCAGGATCATCACGCTGAGTACCTGGTCTTCTGGACTGGCATCGCATTTTGGCTTCTCTTTGCATTTCTTCCCTCACGCAGAGCCCTGGCCCTTGTGCTACGCAAAGTCGATCAGGTTCTGCTCATGTTTGGAACACTGCCTTCTTAGTGTTCAGAAACTAACATGTGTACACTTTGACTCATGCAGCCTACCCTGTAGCTTATCTTGTTCCATGCGTGGAGTATGTGCACATGCCTACCACAGACCTTGCCTGTCAGTTGCGTGCCCTCCCCCCTCCCTTCCCCCTGCCCCATGCCCCTTTCCCTAATTTGACAACCAGCTCTTTGATTTCTGCTTCGTTTTGCTGTTGCACAGCTGATGCTGAGCATCATTGTTTGAAGCAAAACCACGAAGAAGAAGCATGGCATGCATGCAGGGTGGAGGTACTGGAGGTTTAGCATTCTTTGACACCATTTATAAGGCTGCAACTTTGCCAGCGTCATGGACAGCACCTCAAAGGGAGTTGCAGCACATCACAACTGCTTCTCCTAGACCATTGCCCAACCAGGGAGGGTTGTTGGCTACTGTCTCTGACCTGCACCATGAGCAACACACTGCTCGCCCAGAGCTGTATGTGCCAAAGGTAAGGCCATGTTTGCCTTACTAGAACTTGTGTCATATTATGCAGCGCGACAGGATTAGTATTACAGTACCGTGCTGCCTTGTTGCAGTACAGTATTGTCCTGCTGTAGGGTTATACTACAATACATCACAGCACAACACAGCACAGCACAGCACAGCACAGCACAGCACATGTGTGACTGTACCACAGAAAAATGCAGTCAAATCTATAAAGTGGGCAACAACAAATGAGCTAGACCTGAAGATTATCTGCCATCAGGCTTGCATGGCGTTTTGAAGCTAGCAGGTGGCAGCCAGCACAGTCATCTTTAATGGTATAAGAGCATACCCTGCTGTTGACACAGGTGCCAGGAGTGTGCTCTGAAGACTACAAGAGGAAGATTGCGAGCAATTTTGCATTGCCAGAAAGGCCATACCCTGCCACTGAGACTCTTCTGGAGGGACAAAGGCATGAGTGTGGTGGCATAGCGACACGCCCTCCTCCACAGTCTCCGCGCTCATTGCCTGACAGCCCAGTCATCAGGCTCAGTCCACTAGGGGCTGAAGCAGCTGCTTATGCTAATGCAGGCGCCACATTCGGCTGGTTTAACCCCTTACCTGTACCTGCGCAGGAGCTTGTGTGAGTTTCTGTAGAATTCTGGGCCTGATATGATTTATGCTGCTGCTGCTCATTCTGCATTTATCTTGTAGCTAGTGTACCAAATGACAGCAGTGTTGCCAGGACGGTGTAGACTGATGACTGCTGTGTTGATGATCCTGATTTAGTTGTGACGGAATGATAAACCTCACTGACAGAGTTGACATTGCAGCAATAGTCGCGACATGCAAGACTGTAAAGTTTCTTGCTATGGTCCTCAAAAAGGTGTTGTGCATATCCGTGGAGTAGATATACAAATTTTAAAACTCTGAGTCTGATTATAGCACTTCTCGTGACATCCTATCCAACTTGGATATTTCTGTGATCATGGGCTGGTGCATGCTGCTGCTCAAGTTGACTACCAAAAAGTTTGCTTCAAATACGATCAAGTGTCTTCTGCCAAGAGATGTGCAAGCAGTGCTGTTATTGTTGCAATGGACATTTGCACCCTATGTACTAGCTAGTCGCTGACTCGATATGATTCAGACAGAAAACTTGCATGCTGTGTTTGGCACCAACACTACTACTGCCCTTACAATGAAAGTCATAGCAATGAAATGCAAGCTGCTGTGACAATTGTACAATATTCTGCATACCACCACTGTTTTAAGCATGGGTCATAATTGTTTGTCCCCTTCATGAGCCTGTGGCAGGAGTGCATGTTGCTGTCTGACGTTCATGGCAGTGTCATCCAGGGATGAATCCGGCCTTGAATTTGGGACACCATCAGTAGCATGCACACCCACAGCAGCTGATGGCACATTGGTCACGAAGGTCAGTGGTTCACTTGCTGCATTCAGACCATGTTGAGATGCAGACTGCCCAGATGAGCGTGCTGCCTCTGCCTCAAGTTGCTTATTCAATGCTACGTAGTCAACAACAGTTCGCCTTCGCTTCCGCCCAGACGACTCACTTTCGCCTCCTGGGCTTGCCACATGTGACATTGTCTGCTGCAAGTCCTCAACCAGCATACTTTCGACTGGCTGCGTGCTGGACAGTTGTGTGCTGTGAAGCACGGCCTCCTGGACCAAGTCAGCAGCAGCCGCATTTGTTGCAGGCTGGCCAGCAGCTGCTTCGGCAAGCTCGGCTTGGCGCAAAGCAAGCCTGGCTGCTTGAGCCAGCTGTTTCTGCTGTTCCTGCGCTGCCATCTGTGCCTGCATGCCATTCAGAAAGCAGCTGGGATAAATGTATGACCAGCATGGCTGATATATGCATGGAAGCCCTGTATATGACATCAGCTGTCTTGCATTGACATGACATCTCTAGGAGAGGCCACAAGCAGATAAAACATGCAACAGTAGTGCTGCAAATGGGAGCATCTTGACATGCTCAGGGCCTGCAGTGCTGAGTGCACCCGAGCTGTGCATTTTGAGCGCACACTCACGGCCAAGTCTGCATGTCAAAGCAGCAGAGATGCAATTTGCAAGAGCACACTAGGAGTACCTTGCGCTGCCTCTCGCGCTGCTGCTGGGCCTGCACATCTGCCCAGCTCCACTCAGCTTGGCTTGGGGCGCTGAGTGCACGCACATGGCAGGCCACACTGCGAGCAAAGGCAGAGACTATGCCCCCTTGGATGCGGTAGCCTCCCTCTAGCGCCGACACAATCCTGCCCTTGCAATACTTGTTGGCCAGGCTGACCAGCTGCTCTGTCAGCCACTCAAACTCCTTCTCTTGGATGCCAATGTATCTGCACCCACGCTGTAGACTTGGCATCAATGCAGAATGGTTGTCAAGTATAAAAACGCAACTGTCAATTAGCTGTCTGACATTAGCAGCTAGATCTTGTCTACTTACGAACACACTCCTGAACAACATTGACAGCCCAGCTCTTGCCAATTTCTACAGGGCACTGCTAGCCGCCTTCCTGATCATAGTAACGTGTTGAGATGTCGATTGCAGTGTGCTTTGTTGTATTGCAGGGTTGTTGAGGAAAGTCCTTGGCGTGAGGCAAAAGCTGCCTTCTCATCACACATTGCTGGGGCAAGAAAGCAGCCATTGTCCCATTATGTCAGGGGCTCTGCTCCAAATCTTGAGATTCAATTGAGGCAGAATATACTTCCATTGGAGCATAGGGCAGTCCCATATGACAGTGTATGCACTTGATACTTTGTGCTGCCAGGAGCACCAGAGCACAGGTCATGTACACAGGCTACAGTGCATGAAGTGGACACGTTGTTGAGATAGAGACATCAGAGTGAAGCTTAGATCAGAGTGAAGCTTAGATCAGAGTGATGCTCAGACATAGAACAGTTCACGAATCAGCCAGTGTAGAGCAAGAGGTGGGGTATACTCTGTCGAACCAAAACAGCCAGAATGCCACCAAGGCAGGCACAATAGAGAGAGGGTTGATGAACAATAGACACACATAGAGGCAGCATATAGCAGGAGCTATCAGCTGACCTGAAGTTGATGTCATCCTTCCTGTGTGCATCAAAGCCAGCGGAGATGAAGATGATGTCGGGCTTGAAGCGGGCAACGGCTGGTAGGATTTTGTCCCGCCAGGCGCGTTTCCACATGGGCACATGAGCACCAGGCCCAGGAATGCCAACGTTGATCACCCGGGGACCCTCGCCATGCTTGGGATCAACATCTGTCTCAAACTCATTGTCAGGGTCCTCTATGATTTCGTCCTGTACCCCCACCAGCAATGTCTGAGCACCAGACCACAACACATTTCAGGCTTTAACACAGGTAAATCACATGGTGCTTTGAACATGTAGCACAACATGCTTCCAAGGATTTAGATTGCTGCAGCATGGCGGTGTGCGCTGCTATCCATGTGTTAGTTGTCGATCAAAGCTAACAACACCAGAGCAAAAGCAACAATATATGCCCCCGAAGGTGAAATGATAATGACAGCAAAAGTAGTCACAAAACCGATAATGACTTTGACAGTGAACATGCTTGTGTGGCTCATGATGTGCTAGATGCATGCAGACAAGTCTTTCTTACAGTGCTCATATCGTCCAAGCAGGAAGAAAGCCACGGCTGACCTCTCCAGTGGTGGATAGGTCATGAGGTTCCGCAACACCTGGTGCGGCC
>JAYKYS010000051.1:0-127744 GCA_036924285.1 Asterella californica | reverse complement strand
GGGAGGTCAAGGGCAATGCAGTAGTTACGAAAGCCTCAGCTTCAAGCAAGCACGGCCTGAACTGCCTCATGTACGTGTGTCCTATCTGCTGCAGAGATCTGAAGCCAGAGAACCTGCTCCTGGACTCCAATGGGTACTTGAAGATGGCAGACTTTGGGTTTGCCAAGAGACTGTCACCTGGAGTGAAGACCTACACGCTGTGTGGCACGCCAGAGTACCTGGCTCCTGAGCTGGTCTCCCAGTCGGGCCATGCCCGTCCTGTTGACTGGCATGTCTCCACCCCACCCTGCCACCTGCCTACTATCTGCCTACTACCTCTTTGCCTATTCTTGCCTTTTGTTGCCCACTGTAAGGGCATGCTTTGTTGCCTGATGCCCGTTTGCTGCTGTGGCTCAAGGAGTATGCTAATGCACTGACCCACTTCTGCTTGCTAAGAAATGCAGCATTGCAAACAGCGCAGCGGCACATGTGCTGGCAACTTGGTAAAGTAGGAGTGACTCGCTATGCCTGCTGGCTGATGCTTGCTGCATGCGGAGCCCTGAAGACTTGCTAGAGTATTGCTGTTTGGTGCTGTCAAAACCACTTTGAAGACTGTTGTGGTGCTCACTATTGTAATCTTCGCTATGTAAGTGTATAGATATTTTGGGAGGTTCTACAACATACTAGTCTTGGTGGCATTCTAGTCTAGTAACATTGAGGGTTGTTTGCTGAATCATGGGTGCTAATCAGCAGTATATATACTTGGAGACACGTACAAAGAGGTTGCTGAAGTGTATCAGGTGGGCTTGTGGAGTGCTGATCTTTGAGATGGCAGCCGGCTACCCTCCCTTCTACCATGAAGACCGAGTCACCATGTTCAAATCCATCTGTCAAGTCAAATACATCTGCCCCCCTCACTTCTCCAAGGTCTCATCTTCCACACCTGCACTGTTCTTGCTTATGTTGGGGCTGCTGCTGTTGCTGCTGCGGCTGCTGCTGCTGATACGCCTAACTCACGCATTTGCTTTTATCTGTTGATGTTTTGCTACATCTTCCCTGCTACTGCTGATGCTGCTGCTGCTGCTGCTGGGCTAAATGTCATCACACGCAGCTATCCACTCTTGTCTGTCTTGCGTTGTACTAGTCTGTGTTCATTCATGCTACAGTTGCATACGCATTCTGTCGCATTTTTCCCCTCGCACCATCACCTGCTGACAATGTCAGTGTCTGATGCGATGCTGCTCCAGTAGAACCAAAGCGATCACACATATGCACGGATGACAGGAGCTGAAGGATTTAGTCAAGCGGCTTCTGACCCACAGCCCCTCTCAGCGGCTGGGGTCTCTGAAGGGGGGCGCTTTGGATGTAAAAATGCACCCCTGGTTCAAAGATTTCGACTGGCAGGCGTTTGAGACGCAAACAATGCCTGCCCCTTACATTCCTAAGGTGAAGCTTCAGACCCCTCCTCACCATTTCAATGGGTGTTTGGCTTGTCAGGCTGTAAATTATACAGAAGCATGTGTGTGTTAGGCTGAAGTTGTTGGCAGCGTTGACTGCTCCATGCTCTTGTTGGTTGGGTGAGCTTGCCTTTGTAACTGAAAGGGCAGCAGCAGCTGCTTTGGTTGGCTGTGCCCTGACCTCTATTGCATCATGCCCATCATCAGCAAACTGAGGCTGTGCATGTCAAGGGCGAGCTGAAATGACCTTGGGATACCTTTGGGGCACCTTGGGATACCTTGGGGTACATGCATTATGAGCATTGGGCTGAAGGGTCTTTACATAATGGCTAGAGTCTACTGCTGAGTCTGGATTAGTTGGAGGTCCAGGTCACTTCAATTGTGACTTGCCTTGCAATAAAAATGTGTTTTGACACAAATGAATGGTTCGAAATCAACATGCAGTCCAGGCTTTCAAGTACAGGCAAAATGTACCAGTTCGCACAGTCAGTTGTATCAGAGGTCACAGCTGTCTCATCATTGCAGGTGTCATCGCCTGAGGACACACACAACTTCTATGCAGCAGCAGATGCGCCTGGAGCCCACGTGTCCAAGCACAAGTACATATCAACTGGAGTTTTCAAAGACTTCTAATGAGGTTACAGTTGCTCCAGCATGGAGCTTGCAGCACTCTTGGACCCAGCATGTACTATAGTATGCCATGACGAATTGCCGTGCGCATCAGATGCCACTTCCGTGCTAAAATGATAGAGTACTAGTTCTGACGTAATGTGCCTTCACAGGGTTACAGAAATGACCTGATTGCCTCTTACCTTTGTGTTGACTACATCAGCTACACTCAACTCTGCTTGATCTCGTATTGCTGCTCTGTCAAACAGGTGTGGGAGTCTGTGTCCAGCACTAGCACTGCCTAGTTGGAGTGCATAGTTTGGCATCTGCTTCTGCATGCGCAGTAGATTACCAATTGAGGCTTTCTCTGAGCACAGGATGGTTTCTTCTAGCAGTTCCTCGAAAAAGTTGGGGATTGTAGTCTTAGCAGATCAGGGTATAATGTTGGACAAATGCTGGCCTTTTAGCCGTCTGAGGGAGTCCTCAGACGTTTCCAGGATGCCAGACGAGGACCGGGGCCAGCTTCGCATCCCATGTTGGGCAGAACAGTTGGCCAAGTAGGCAACTGGTGGGCGGTAGTGGTGATAGGAACCAGGTGGTGGGCCAATAGTGATGATTGGCCAACACTGGTGGGCTGATGCTGCATATTGGAAGAAGAGGTTCTACGTATACCAGGAGCAGGTCTTGCAAAACTCATGAGGTATGGGCTAGCGGAAGTCGAAGCGTCCAGTCTTCAACAGCGTCTGGCACCATGAGCAGTGACTCTGCGCTCGTCGTTGCAGTGTGACATGATTCTCGATACATGGTGCGGTGTTCACCTCTCTAGATCGGTATACTGATCAACTGGAGAAGTGGTGGCAGTCTGCACTCATTCCCTGCACTCGTCCTGTCTAGCCTGTGCCATAAGCTGAGTGCGTGCAGTTCTGCTGTAAGAGCGTAAAAGCTAGTTGCAAGTTGTTTTCGTATTGTGATCACGTTTATCTTGAAACTGTCGCAAGTCTCGTAACGCCCAAAGAGGCTGTGAAACGAGACTGCAGTGAGCATTTGTTTTGTAGAATTGGAACAACAGGATAGAAGATGCAGCGCCTCCGCGCTGTTCAGGTAAGTCCGGACTACAGCCTACACTTCCTGCAGCACGCTGTAATCTGTGCACGGACTGCAGGTTGAAAGCAACTTACCAGGGGAGCGAGAGTGCATATTGAAATGCAGCTTCAAGGGGAGCTTTGCTATCTGAACTGCCTGTGATGTCTTGAAGCAGATATTGGCCTTGGTGCCAAACATAGACTTGTTGAGAACAAGAGCAGAACTTGCCCTCGTCAGCAGATCTTTTGCTTTAAGTTGTGAGGGTGTACCCGGCCATGTCAACATTGAAGCAGAATTACTCGGCCCCTGTCGAGCGTTGAGCCAAGCTGCAAAGGCACATCTCAGCCAAGTCCTTGGCTGCGTCAAACACCTGCACCTGTTGACAGCAAAAGCAGAGGGGCATGTTCGCATGAGTGGCTATCTGCTGTCCAGCATTGCAGAGCCTCAACATCACTTGATACATACTCTGGTTGCCAAGGGCAAAAGCTCTAAGCGTAGGCAATGGCCCAAGCATGGCAGAGGAGTTGCATGGGCATTTGTGGCTGCCTGTAACTGAACATCCTCAGCTGTGCAAGCTCACAGTCTTAAACAGACAAGGTGGAGTATGGAGACAGTGGAAGATCGTACTGATGGGGTGTTCAATGTGTCTGAAGGTCACCTGGGGCTCTTGCAGATCTTGATCGCCACCAGTATCAAGCTAGAATATGACCACCTGCCTCTGCTGTATGGCAGTATGCTCATGCCATCACCTTCAGGCATCAATGGTATTGGTGCATGTGCCATTGGTGTTGCTCACTGCAGTGGAGTATGTGCTCTGGGACATAAGAAAATCCCAAATGCTATCAGGACATTCAAAGGCATTGTGCAGCACCACAGACAGGTTTTGCTGACAGTACCAAGGCTTGAGGTTTGGACATCCAAGTCATGCAGCTTCCTGGCCCAGCTGACGAGGAAATTTTTTGCACCCCTTGCTTGCCTTGCTATGAAATCAGGTGTCCTGAGGAAGGTGATTTGATGCTGGTCCACACTGGTCATCACAACTGAAGCAGACCTGACTAGCTCATGGCAAATTATGCAAAGGCATTGGTGGCAAGCGGCATGAATTTGTTGAGATGACCAAACTCACCTGGGTTTGAGATAGTTCCGTTGTCCCCAGCAACGCCCCTTTTTGAGTGTTTTCTGTCCTCCTCATTGAGCATCAAGTTGGTGCCATTGAAATGGCATTCAAAAGAAGTCAGGTACCATTCAGTGTTTGTTTACGTTCGTGCAACTACAAGGTCTTGCACATCTGCTGTTGCTGGACCGTATGCTTGATGTTGATGTATGATGGGCCCTCATTGTACTGCAGATAGTACAGTTGAAAAAGTATTACTTGGTGACAACTTGCTGTCCTGAGTGCTTGATTTCGCAGAGACACTTTGAAGAATGTAGCACTGAGTGTGAGCCCAAAGGGCTGTAGGTTCCTGTTTACCTAAGATATGACAAGGGCAGCTTGTTAATGACTCATGTTTGGTACATATTCGGACATGATTGTCAGTCCTGAGTGACACTAGCACAGTGGGTGCTGTGTATAAACTTTGAAGCACAGTGATGTGGTGTCAGTTCCTTTGGTGAAGGTTGCCAATAGCTACAGTCCTCATGTGAGTGTTTCGTAATGATGAAACAAAATCCTACAGCTAGATTGCCATTAGTACAGTACAAGCATCTAGGCGCTCTGCAGAGGCACTTATCTCACGTACTTGGTACCAACAGCACATGCACCACAGCACTGTATGTGTCGAGCTATTTGCTAATTTCTATTGACTGTTGTTGACGATCTGCAGGTACTGGCATGCTCAAGAGAGGTGATCACGAAAATAGCTCACTGGCAGGCATCTGCATATTGCAGCTGCCAAGCTTTGCCCAGAGTTACATTTGCACACACAGGTTGATCAGCTTCATCTTGGACAACTGAATAGGGTTGATTAGGCGTGTAAGGGAAGGGTTGTCAGTACCAACACCAGCTACTCTGTATATGTGCAGGTTGTTGCCTTGAGCCTCTGCAAACTTCATCTCAGGAAGAGACATGTTGAAGATGTTCTTGCCACGCAGAGCGCTGGCCTTTACCTCAACAAAGATGTCATCTCCCAGATCATCCCTACGAATAGCACATGCAAGCTCAGGACCTACTGGCTGCATGTCCTGCAGTGGTGTGTTTAGCTGAGAAACTGACTACAGTTTGCTCTGGAGATACATAATGCCTATGACATTCTTTGCATCGGCTCCACTGATTGATGACACACTTGTGTCGCACTTGCATGCCTCCGGACAGCAATACACAGGATGCAAATCTGCATGTTGCATACTCAGAATGGCAAGGCCAACCTGAGACGGATGTCAAAGGGCTTTCGGGTCTCCTCCTTGTAGTTTATCCACTCGACTTGCCAGCCAGTGCTGGGGCACTCATACATGACATCACAGAAGACACCTTGACGGGGGGCTGAAAGCAGCAAGCTGCCACTGCAGGTAGCTGAAGGCCAGCTCTTCCCCCCAGCGCCCTGTCTGGTGATTCAGGTCTACGGGGTCAATGCGGGGAGCAGGACCATCCAAGCTTGGGCGAGGCTGCAACATCAGCACATACATGTACTAGCCTTGTACTGCGCAGTCATCAAGCCCAGAGACTTTCCTGACTAGAACAGAGTGTGTCAACTGCTATCTGTGTCCCCACGTACTGAAGCACCTGGGATCATGACAGATCATTGATACTATTGGTAAACATCATAACAAATCAAAATCCTACCCCCGGTGCCCCCCATCCCCAATTGTCAGGGACCACTCCCTCACCAAATGCTTGTTGGCAGATGCTGTTTGCCCTTACAGTTTTGCCAGGTTGCGTAAGTGTTGCATAGCTACTGGTTGTTGCAAGCAGCAACAGCTTGCTTCACCAAAGGCTTGACCCCATGACATCCCGCTGGCTTCACTTTGTTGAACAATCAAGCTACATGCTGCTAGCAACAACAAGCAGCCACGCAGGTGCCCAAAGATACATGTCACGATTGCAACAGGGGCATTGTGCAACAGATTGCCCTAAAAGGAGGCAGAGCCTGCTTTCTTGGGGTCCAAGAGAGACTTAGTTGCTCACCAGGCAAAGTCAGGAATGATCGCAAGCAGAGTTCCCACTGCCGGTGGGATGGCCTGCCTGCCTTGCACACTACTTGTATCCCTTTTGTGCACAAAAGGACATGATGTGTTCTGAGCACTTTTGACGGACGCTCATGAATCAACATCCATCAAAACACACCCTGCTCACTTCACATCCTTCTTGCTCACAAAACACACACAAACAGGGCACAGCTCCCAAAAAAGTCCATTTCTGGTCTTTTGTGACCATTCTTGGTATACATTATGAGCTGACGGCAAGCTGACCAGCGAGGAAGAGGCAGGGGGTTCCATTGGGTGCATAGATGGCATGGTAGCTGACCTGGGATCGGATAGCAGCTGGCAGGTGCTGGGGCGCCCTGACAGCCAGGGCAGCAACAGCCCGCCAGGCTGAGGGGGCCTTGTGGCCAATGTCCTGCAGGACCCAGGGAGTAGCCTTGTAGGGGTACATGGCATCATACAGGTCCTGCAGGCTGCTGACCAGCGGCTGGCCTCCAGCTTCTGCCACCAGCTCCTGCACCACCACACCAACTTTGCAGCACATCCTCAACAGGTGTACAGACATAACCAGCAAATACACAGATACTCAACAAATGTATAGATACTCAGCAGACGAAAAGATACCCATGTTTGAAATTCTTTTTGATATCGCAGATGCTCAGCAGATTTAGATGTTTAGCAACTGCCGACACTCAGGAGCAACAGTGTCAAGCAAGGCTGTGACTTACAGGAACTCAGGATGAGGCTCTTGCTGATGAAGCATGTTGCAGTGTGGCAGAAGACGAGAAAGACTAGGCCACAGCAAGAGCAAGCAAGTACACCAACTGCCTAACAGGAACACTTTGGCATGTACTCAGAACCCTCTTCTAATTCCTGCGCTTTAGTAGGCCACAATGCTCCGCACACATGCTAGCATGACGCAGAGCTGGTAACGTGCACAATCAGGGGCTGCATGCATGCGCTGTCTGGACTTGCAGCATAGCCGCAGGCCAGTCTTGGCACCCAGTCACTATTTTCCTGTTCCACAGTGGCAGCAATACCTCGTAGACTTCTCTGTCATGCTCCCTGACGCCAGGCCGCTTGTTCTGCCGCCTGCGGAAGGGCGCAATCTGGCGCCCCACATGGCCAGGCCAAGGCGCGGCAGCTGCGCCATTCTGCAGGGGCAGCCCCCGCAGTGGCGGTGGGGGGTACATGTGGGTGTCACCGGCAAACAAAGAGGCCTGAGGGCGGTGGCGATGGGTGGGGGAGGGGGCTCGCTGGCCAGGGCAATGCATGGCCTGGAAGGATCTGGAAGCGGACTGGGGGGTGGCCAGGTCGAGGTAGTCCACCCTCCGGGAGGAGGGGTCCAGCATGGGGGTGTAGTGGTCTGCTTGTGGGCTCTCACCTTGACCGCCCACCTGCAGCATGCCAAGCTGATGCGCAAGGGAAAGTCCAGGTGCCTAGGGATAATTCAGCAGCATCTCTACGCCCTCAAGGTGCACCACATCATGACCCAATCACCAGCTTCTGATCTGGCATATGCGTCAGCAAGCACTTGACGTGACAATGATATGCATCTGTTCAATGGTGCTTAACATCAAGCCTGTCGTGATGATAACATGTACGTGAATGATGGAGACATTGCGTACTAACGTTAGGTCAACTTGCAATGCCCTGCAATATGCACCTGCATTTACATGCATGGTATTATGCACCATCGAGCAAATGCATGCATGCACGCTGTGCTATGATGCATGAAGAGGACTGGGACCAGATGTCATGAAATCTTCGTCATGCATCCAAGCTGACATCAATGTGCATTTCCTGCAACACCAACATGCATGTGCTTGATGGTGCACACGACTACGCATGTCATATTGGTGAGATGCAGGTGATGTGCATGTTGATGTGATATCAACATGCACTGTAACCAAACACGACATGCGTAGCGTTATGCGCCATTAAGCAGATGCATAACAACATGATGTAGCAGACTTTCCACATACCAGCATGAGACCTGGACCATCGTATGCATGAGAACAACAGAAAAGGACATGCAGCCCCTCTGAAGCTACAGCAGGGCAGTGCTCCATGTTTCACTCATTGTGCACATTGCCACTCAGCTGAGTGCATGCAACCCTGGATCCTCGTGCCATGTGTTGCCAACATCTGACCATGCATCAGCGCTGCACAGGCATCTGAAGCTACAAAGCTACAACACGCCTGGTCAAGGCCAAACCAGCTGACCTTCTGCTTCTTGGTGGTTGGCTCATCCAGATCGCTGGCGCTGGGGGACAGCTCACGCTTGGTCCTGACTAATGCCAGGTCACCCAGCAGGCCCTCCCCGACAGCAAGCCGTGCTTCCTGCTGCTTTGCCTCGGCTGCCTCCTCATCAAGGTCCTGGTCTTCTTCCTCTTCAGGGGGTGGCTTGGCCAGGTGGGGGGTCTGCCACTCCAAAATGTGTTGGGGTAGGGGCGGGCAGCCCCTCTGCTGCATGAAGGCCTCCACATCCTGGCGAGACATCTGCACGAGCACATGTCAATCAAGCTCTAGTCAGTGACAGCCCATGAGCAAAGATACTTTATTGGATTGAAGCAGCTCATGGTGAAGCAAGTGGTTCCTTTGTTTAGGCCAATGTAATGGTTAGACCAAAGGACACCGTGAGGTGATGCAGCAATAGTACTGCGCTGATGTGGTCTTTCTGTGACAGCTTCCAATTTTGTTTGATCTCAATTAGTACATCGCATTCAGCAAAGTTGGCTGGGTGGCCAAACACCTCTGCCTCAGTTGTGTACAGACAAGAGCAAGGGTAAGGCATTTGAGTCTGACCTAATGCCACTGTCAATACCAGCAAGCATAGCAAGACACTTGGTATCAATTCACATCTCAGCAGCAATGTAGCAGCTGCTGGGGCCTATCCTGACATCAAGTTTACCCCAGTCCCTGTAATACAGTAGCATGGCAGCCTTAACAGGGCAAAACCAGCAAGGACACTATGGGTTACATGCTGATGAGCACAAAAAGCAGAAGCCTGCTTCTGAGCCAACGCTCTGACAGCCTGAGCAGCTGGTGCGTCAGCACTGACAGTCCCACAACTTACGCTGCATACTAGGCTGACCAGCGGCAACAACAAGGCAAAGAGACTAACCATAGCAAGGGTTGTTTACTAAGCAGTTCATCAGCAACAGAAAGGCAAAGACGCCAATTATAGTGAGGGCTGTTGCCAAGGCCAAGCATGAACATCAAAAAGGCAAAGAAGCTGACCATGGTGAGGGTCAAGGCAATGAGGAACTGTGCGAGCTCGGGCTGCACAGCGCCCTTGGCAAAGAGGCGCGTCAGCTCTGGCAGGATGTGGGTGTAGCTGTCCAGCTTGTCCACCTCCACATACAGGTCGCTGTCCTGCAGGGCGGCTGCTCGGGGCTGGGGCTGGGAGATGGTCACCCCTGACCCTGTGGGGAGGCGGTACGCCACCTGTAAGGACCCCACTATCACGCACCTGCAGAAATGGGGCATTGCCTGAGAACAGGGCATGGGGCAGGGGCACAGGGCAGTGCAAGGAATGGAGAGGCCCCTCAAGGGCTGGTCAGCACTGCATTGTGGGCCACAAGTCCCCCAGGGAGGTTGACAGTGCAATCCTCATAAGGATGCTTCATGGAGGACTGGAGAGCAGTGCATGGTGACTGACACTATGGGGCCCAAGCAAGTATGTACAAGAGATATTCAGGAGGATGTAGGGGAACACCACAGGGTGCACAGCTCCTGAACAAGACTGGGCAGCTCAAATTGAGCACATCTCGTGAATACAATGAACCACCTGCAGCATGTAGGGGATCAACCACTGCTTGTTCTCAGGCAGGGGATGATATCTGCGGCATGTCATGTAGTTCACCAAACAGCTATCCCCGCACAGCAACGCCTTACATGTCACAGGCTGTCCCAAAGCAACTGCTTCCACAGCGAACTGCAACAAGCCGACAGCCTATATGCACATCCCCAATCAAGTCCACAGGGTGTTGCCAGAATCTTAACAACAGAAGGTCAGAAAGGCAGTGGTGACGGTACCTGAGGTTAAGCAACAGAGGGGCAACAGTGGCTTGCTCAGCCTGGTAGAGGGCGGGCATGTGGTGCAGCAGGTAGCGCTGCAGGGCTAGCAGGCAGTCAGCAATGATGGGGTCCAGCTCCACGCTGCCACTCCAGCCGGCCACCGGCACCACAGACTGCTGCACTGCTCGGGACAGGCAGGGCACCTGCAGGGCCTTCAGCAAAGGCTCCAGCTCCTGGTGTGCTGATGGGCTGCCATGCCTGCAGACACCACAGCATTGACCTCCTAGAACTACAGGTGGAGAAACAACACGAAAACAACCAAGTAACTATCAAGTCAATGAAGAATCATCAGTACCTGACATGAACAGGTACATGTGGATGACAGGTATGCAGGTTGTGTTGGCTGCATATTCAAGGCAACAATGTTCTAGGCAACAATATTCCAGGCAACAATATTCCATACTAGACAGACATACCCTGCAACAACAGATGCTTTTACTGACTGAGCCAACAAACTGGCCCAGCACACATCAGGCAATGGATGAACCAGAATAACCGGCAGATAATTTGCAGTTGCCAGTTGTGCAGCACCGCTTATGCATGCTAGGACGCCTACCTGTCGGAGCCTTGTGGTACATGCAGCAAAGCTACACCCGGTGCCCCCTCAAACAGGCGTGCCAAGCTAGGCTCGTCATTCAGGACCAGCCCATCTGCCAGTGACACCCACTGCTGGCCAGCAATGGGGAATGCCTTCACATTCTTCAGCACATCTTGCAGCTGGGACAGTTCCTGATCCGGCAAGCTGCCATCGGTGACCATCCTTGACCATCGACTCAGTATGGCCAGAACCTTGGTAAGCTGCATGGGGTACATTGCAGGAGGGAGGGGCTCTGCAATGGCAGCCAGCGCTTGGCAGTACTCCTGGCAGGTGGGCTCTGCCAGGACCAGGGGGGCAGGCTCCTGGGGAACGGCAGGAGGGGGGGCAGGGGTGCTAACATGGCCTGGGTGTGCAGCTTCTTCTGCCTGTGTGGAAGCTGCTGCTGGGGCTGCATCTGTCTGAGCAGGTGTGGCATCTTGTGCCTGTCCAACTGGGTTTGCTGAAGTAGTAGCCTGAGGGCCAACAGAGCCAGCTGCTTCACTCTTCTGCTGCTGTGCAGTCAAGTCGGCATCCATGGCAGCAACAGCTGAGGCAGCCTGAGTGTCAGCAATGCCGGCTGCTTCACCTTCCTGGGGTGGTGCAGGCGAGTCTTTGTCCGCATCCATGGCAGCCGTGGCGTGTGCTGCGTCTGCTGGCTGTGGCTCATCTTGCTCAGCTGCAGCCATTTCAACCTCATCCTCGGAGGACACTAGGTCAATGTAGTCCTCCAGTGCAACTCTGGTAGGCTTTGCTTTTACTGCAGTCAGAGCAGCTGGGAGTGGATGACTCCTTGCAGGCAAGGATTGCCCTGGCAGCTGCTGCTGCTGCTGCTGCTGCTGCTGCTGCGCTTTTGGGGAAGCTTGCCTCCTGACAATGGAGGGTGGCACAGATGTTGATCCATCAGTGGCACCATCCAGCCTCTCAAACTGACGGATGGGGGATGACTGAAGGGTCTCCTTTCTGATGAGCCCCTCAGCAAAGAACTGCATGACAGCATCATCGCTGTAGATGGCAGAGAGTATTCTGATGCTCAGCTTGTCAGCAGGCACGCTTTCGAGCACACCGGTTGAGTCCCACAGCCGGAGGGTGTCTCCAGAGGCTGCATGGAATCGACCCTGGGTGGGTCTGTGGGGGGCAGGAGCTTTCCAGCCTGGAGTGAGGGTGTAAGGGGTGTAGGCAGGGGCTGCAGGTGTATCCATGTGAGGCCGCTGAGCCTGGATGCCAGGTGTTGTGAAGGCCACCTTGCGGCGGTGCCTCCTGCGGTTCTGTGTCGACTGGGGCTGAGGGGTCATGTCATAAGGCAGCCCTCGAAGCGAGGGAGTGGCCACAGCTGTGGTGTTGCTGAGGTCAGCTAGGGGTGTCTTTGCTGGCAGCCATATCAGAGGAGACTGCGCAAAAGCATCGCAGATTGCGTCTGCTGCGCCTTGCTCGCACTCCATTGCGGTGTACAGCACGCTGTAGATACGGGTCATCTGCTCGACGCTGGTTTTGAACAAGGACTGCTGAGCCCAGCAGCTCAGCATGCGCAGCACATCGCGCCATGTGACCTCGGTGGTGACGCCGAGGGCTGTAAGGAAGTTGGGGTCCTTGACGGGGCAAGCGAGGTAAGACGCATGCTCGCCAAGCAAAGCCAGGATCTGGGAGTCTGGGTAGAAGAGGGCTGATGGGGGCTGGACACCACCCAGTGATGATGGCAGCCACGCTGTGGTTTGCAAGGCATGCATGAAGGAGCTTGAGGGTCCCTTTGAAGGGTGCACATCTGAGGTGGATGGCTCTTCTACCTTGACTGCAGGCACACAGGAAAAAGGTATGCCACATTGAGCAATGCATACATCAGTCCCTGACATTGTTGCATTGCAGTCCATCATGTTCTGCACACACCTGCTTGAAGACAGTTTCAGGCAAAAGGGACAAATACTTTTTTCATCCGAATTACATAGTGTGTGTGCAGCTATTGTTCATAAGGCCACTCTCTCCCGATACTAAGTCAGCAATGGCATGCCTCAACAGGCCACTGTATTGAAGCAATGAACAGCACATGTGGAGCAGCGCATTCAGCTCACTTGTTCTCCGCTTGATGGACTGAAAGCTGCTCATTGACTGCTTGGTCAAGCAGCATCAACAGACCAGACAGTCAAAGCAAACTTTTCTGAATAGGTCAGACTACTTGACCAAGCAGTCAGTGAGAAGTGTATCAAACACAGAACAAGTGAGTTGGACGCACTTGCAGCATTGTTGTGACAGTGTTGAGCGGCTTACGTATGGCGTGCATGTGGCGGCAGCAAAACAGATGTACATGCCAGCAGACAGTACGCCACCACTGGACTGTGAGCTCTCACCCTGGCTGCCAATCTGACTGGATCCTGCTGAGCTTTCCCCTCAAAACAGCAATGGCAAAACTGTTTTCCTTTTGTGAGTTACAGAGACATTTTGAATGCGTGTCTCAAAACATGGAGATTTCCTTACATTGAATAGCCAGCTCACGAGTACAGAAAGCCAAGCCTCTGTGGCACTACAACAGAGCTGGGTGCAGCGATTGCTGACAACCCAACACAGCTCACACATGCAAAGCCTGAAGAAACACATCAAAGCAGGCAACAAGAAGCTTACCAGTCACTTGGCATCCCAGCTGAGCTGAGACACACCCAGCAAACTCATCCTCCCATAAAGCATCAATGCAGTGTGCCAGGTGTCCACAGTGCGCCTGCAGGGCATCCTTGTCCTTGCAGTGCTGCTGCAGGGAGGCGACCACAGCCCTAAACTCATCTGCTGACCAGTCCTGCACGCTGTAGTGGCCAGTGGCATCCAAAGGACCCAAGTTGGCACCAGCCCAATGGGAAGCTGCCTTCTGCTCAGGAGTCAGCTGAAGGGCAACTGAAGGGGCTTGGATGAAGTCTGTGAAGCCCAGCGCCTTGAAGAGCGCTCGCCAGGCTGTTGCACTGCCGGCGCCGCTTGCCAGGTAGGCTCTGGATGGGAATAGCCACATGTGCTGAGGGAACAGCTTGTTCAAGTCCACCTGCACAGTTGGGGGCATAAATGAGAGGAGAGAAGCAGCAGGGGGAGGTATGAGGGGAGGGCTGATGATGCGGTATGTAAGTATAGCAAAGGCCTCACAAGGGCTGATGGGAAGGTGGGATATGGCTGGAGTAAGGGGCCGGGGGGCATTTACTTGGGGACTTTTGTCCCCACATAACTATTTGTCCCCGAGACTATTTCTCTTCATCTGAAGAAGTATGACAAGTTGTTACAGATCACACAAAGCGAAGACTTGATAAAGGATGCAAAGCTATAGTATTACCAGCAGCAGTGGAGTGAAGGCCACATGCCAGATGTAGTTGCAAGCTCTGTGGCTTGCTTGAAGGTGGTGTTGGGGAATCACCTTATTGCCCAAGCTGACGGGCAGATGTAGGAAGTCTTTTCCCAACTGCTTGAAACCATGGTTGGTGACCACTTTGTTGCCGGCCTTGATACCATCGATAATTTTGGCAGCCAAGGAGGTGTTAAGTGCCTCAGGAGCAGTGAGACCTGAGCTGACGATGAGAGCCAAGTAGCGGATGTGGGAGTCAGCATCTGAGGCTGGCAGAGCTGGCAAGACATGATTGCTAATCACATCTGGTAGCATCACATGCTTCAGGCCCACAGCCTGCATGCACCAAATCAATTTGTGTCTATTGCCATGTATGGCACAAGTGATCAGTCTTGTTGGCTGGTCACACGTGTGCAACTCTTTTCTCCTTCAAATAGGGAGCTTGAATAACGTCATGAGTCTTAAGCACTGAAGGGGCAGTACTATCCTCCACTGCTGAATTCGCTTTTGCAGGCTTGACGATCTAACACAGCCCTGGTCAGGCTTGCAGCCAACATGAAATTGCTGTTGGGGTGGTGGTGCAGAACAAGTTTTATAGCGTCCAAACGAAGACACTGCATGAACAGGCTGCTTACAATGTGCTTGCAGTGACACATGAGCTGATTTCAGTACAAATGAGTCACGCAAAAGCGCACTAAACCTCTGTGCTGTGAATTTGTCTCTCTTTGCATCACATCTGACTTCTGTTGCAGTGACATGTATTCCACTGTGCCTACCTCAAGAGCTCTGATAAGTGCAGGTTTCTTGTCCTGACCAGCAGCCTCTAAGAAGGCGGGGTCCAGCAAGCGCAGCTTGAGCTTGCACTGGACCAGGAGCTCACGCTGTGTCGTGGTCAGGCCAGACACTGCGTCTTGCCCACTGGCACCTGCGTTAACGCTCCAAATCATGCAAACATGCCGTCCACAGGAAGCTTGCTTGTCACATCACAAAAGCAAGCAGGATAGAGGGCGAGCAGGAACACATGCTGACTGAGGGTGTGTGCCACATAGGACAGTATGATGATGTACTGATATGCACAAGTCCATGCCTTGTGACGGCAACTCTGTCAATGATTTTGTAGTGGAGGTGTGCCAGGTATTCCAAGGGTGTTCCAAGGGTGTGTCAAAGGCATCACCAAGCTGCATGGATGCCTGCAAAGGCACTGCCTACCCTGTGGCAGTGTCACTTGCTGCAATCATGCAAGTGCAGCAGCAACTTGCCTTCACTGTTGTCCATATCAAGGGGGAAGTACATGGGCTGCTGCCGCTGGTTGTCCACCGTAGCAAAGGAACCATCAGACAAGGGCAGCAGCAAGAGCTTTTTCAGATCAGCTGTGGCAGCCTTGGCCGCAGCGGTGGCTCGGACCCCAGGCGCGCCATCTCGACCAGGCTGCTCTTGCTGCAGGCTGTCGAAGACACACAGCAGCAGCTGTGCCAGCCAAGCTTGACCCATCTGGGCAAGGCCGTTGCTGTCATGAAGCTGACGCACCACATCAAGAAGGTGGCCGTGAGCGACCTCACCCACGCCGAGCAGCGCGCGCAGGGGCTGCGACGAATGCAGGACGGACAAGCCTGAGTGAGCGTACTGGAGGGTGACTATAGTTGGCAATCGGGAGTCGGCGAGCAGGGCTCTGACTTGTGGGTCCTGGCAGACGAGGGCCTCGCGGGGGTAGACCCAGTGATTGGCCTCCGTTGGAATGCATTGTGACTGCTGCAAGCGGGCTGCTAGGGAGTGAGGGAGGGCTGCAAAGAAGCTCTGAGCCTGCAGAAACCAATGGCAATGTCACAGCAGGTTTGGCCAGCAGAGGAGACAGCATGCGAATGGCGGCCCCACAAGGCACCTGCAGATGCAAAGTCTTGTGGGCTTTGATTCCAGATGCCCTGTTGTTCACCTGCTTCAAGATGGGCTGTTGAGGACGCATGTAGTCTTTCCACAAGCGATGTACACGGAGGACATTTGTCTTGGATGGGTTGACAGAAGCTGTGAACAGGCTGAACAAGCCAGTGAAGCATCAAAAAGACACTGCACCCAACCCTGCAGCCAGGTTATTGATGAGCAGGAAAAGCATCAGCAGCAAAGTATATGTCTTGTTAGGACAGGCTAGTAGGACGTGCAGGCATCAGCATCCTGATGAAGCTATCTGTGCTATCTGTTGTAATCAATGAACAGCAGCAACATGTAACTTCTACCAGTCAGGCCCATAAGATGCAGCTGTGTGCATGGTGACGTGAGCCCCTACTGGAGATGGGTGTGTGGGTGTGGGGGGGACAGGGTGGGGGTGGGGGGGGAAGGGGCAAAAAGGGGGAGGGATGTACCTCTCTGGGTAGAGGGATGCTCTGGAGCCAGCGATTGAGCCATGCCATGGGCAGATCAGCATGAGCGGGGTCTAGCTGCTTGAAGCTGTGCAGGGCCTGGAGGAAGAGGTTAGGAACCTGCTCACGTAACAGCTCGTTCCAGGCACTGTCACAGTCCACCGCCTCCCGGGATGATGGCACAATGAAATCAGCCTGCAGCATGCAGCAGGTTGGGAATGCACCATGCTGTGTAAGGTACGCAGTGGCTGAAATGTAGGACACCCAGTGACCCAGGGGACTTGGCTGTCGAGACCAATACATACAGTGCATGGAGTTCACATAGACTGAGCTCACATAGGGTAGCATTGGGCAGCAGAGCACTCAGTTTTTCCTGAAGGGATACAATGCAAGAGAGATACAAAAGACAAACAACAAGTTTGGATACTAAGAACTCTATATTTATAAATTTTGTATTCTTTTTTTCTTTTTTCAACAACCTTTTCATACATTTTTTATACAAATAAAATTTATAAAATTTGTATAAAAACTGTGTGGAAAATTTCTCAGGCTGCACCCTACTGCGTGGGCTTCTTAAATCAGCATGGATGGGCCTCATAAAGACATGCAGCAAAACGAACACCAATTGTCCCAGTGGTGAGAGGCACCGCAGCATGGCACTTGTGCCGGGAACTTTGGGCTGTTGCAGGAATTGCACTGTGTACATAGAGTAGCGGATTTCCATGGTGCTAGTCGGTGTACACACTGCAATCTTGCAAAAGCCACAATCTCCTAGCATAGCTGCCAGGGTGCGGCGCCTTGTCTCAACTGGGAAGGCACATTGAGTGCATTGTATAAAACCGATTTCAGTAGCCTGCAGAACTGCACGCAATGGTAGGTCTTTTCTGCACAATTTATAGCTGCGCCTGCACGGCAGTCAGGAAGGCACTGCAGCATGATGCCCCCTTGGCAGACTATAGCTGACCTGTCCAAGGTTGCAGCTCCCATGGCACGACAGTTGAGGAGGCACTATGGCATATGTTTGCTTGTGAGAAAAAGCCTGTGCTAAGCAATGCAACAGAGGCCACAGCGCCAGTCGGCATGTTGTTCCAAGGCATGCTACAGCAAAAGCTTCTGGCAGGGACAGAGTGTTCCCGGCAGAGAATGAAGCAGAGGCTATATGATGCTTGCATGACAGTTGACAAGACAGCATAGCAGAGTCACTCAGCAGGGAGCAGATTGCTGACCTGGACAATGAAGCAGAGTCCATAGCTCCTGAGGGGCAGGAAGGCATAAACCTGCTGCTGTGTGGGCGCCTCCCCTTCAAGGTTGAAGGCAAGGGAAACAGTGGTCTGGTCCAGCTGCACGTCCAGGCGGGGCACAGAGGGCTGGAAGGTGTGGCTGACCTGCAGCCAGCGGGAGGAGTGCTCTGCCCTGGGACCGTGCCTCAGTTCTACCAAGCCCCCGCCCAGCGGCCGCCTGCAGATATAAAGGTACAGTAAGCACACTCTGTACTGAGATGATAATTGGACACAATTTGCATAATATGACCAGAGGTGATAGCGATCAAAGTACCACCGGCATGCAATGTGAAATCAAGGACTATCACCAGCAAAGTATTCTTGCATATGACACATGTTGATGATACTCACAACAACGATAGCAGCAATAATTGTGCTTTCTAGCGCATGATGGAGTTGATCCTGCTGCAGTCATGCCACACTGTAGTCCCAGCTTCAACAGATGTTGTGATTGTGTGGCTTGGGCAGGTAGCGCATGACTGTGACCACAGACAGCTGCTGCAGATGAGCACAAGTGTGGGCTTGCCGCAGCCTACATGTCTCACGATGCAAATGTAGCACGGCTGCAGACAGCTGAGGCAGTCAAGCAGGCAGCTCTTTCAAAGCAGTGCAGGCTGAAGGCACACAGGATGCTGGTCATGATGCACCGGAGGGTGCTGGTTTGGTTAGCAGCAGAGCTGCAGCTCATGCATGCTGCAAGCTGCAACTGCACCTGCCAACCTGACCAGCACCTTCAAGGCCATCACCGGCATGCAGTGCACCCCCAACCCCTGCCTCTTCAGTAAAGCTGCATGCAACTGCTGCCAGGTGTGACACTGCAAGGCAGCACTCTTTGACAGGCATGCCTGACAGAAGAGAGCTGTGCCACAAGAGGCCCCTTGCTGTGCTACCATATGTCATTTATTTGAGTTGGTCATCAGTAGCATGAGCACATAATGCTAATGCCTTGTGGGTCCTGGCCTAGACGTTGCCAGCAGTGCATACACTGATCGAGTGCCCCTACCTGACCATGATTGATGTTTCATCTGCTGTTACATCATTGACAATGATGCATTGCAGGCGCTGTAGAAACAGCAGTAGAGTAGGCCGCACATCGTCAAAGCGGTGGCGTAGGGTGCCTGCTTGCTGCTGTGAGCCCTGCACATATATACACACATACAATGACATCAAGGGTAATCGCAACACGAAGTGTGACAAGCTAGGTACAAGCTGGTACATACCGATGCACACTCTGAAACAACAACAAATTCTACCTGCAGCTTCAAGTCACAGCTAATCATATTGCTGCTTTCTGATTTCACACAGAGACACATCACTGATACTGATATAAAGGTATTAAGATGGCTCACTCAGCCTTTGGGGGTAAGACAGCCTCTCTGCAATTTGCATTACAGCACACAACATTGTGCAGAGACAATATAGCATACGGTGGTCCTTTTGCCTGGTTGAGGGGACTAAAATGACCAGCTCAAGAAGAACATTGACCACCAGGCTGTACATATGATCTTGCTTTGTAAATACAGCAGCACTGGGATGAGAGAACGGGTGTCAACTGTCAGCTGGATGTTTCAGAGGGGCAAAACATTCAGTGCAGTGGAAGCAAACCTGTTTGATGGGCAGAACCACTTTGGTAACAGTCTGCCGGCTCCCAAGCTTGCTTACAGCAGCAATTTCTGCTGCATTGGCATCTGCCACCCAAGTTGGCAGAACGTAGCCCAATGCCGAATGTTGCACCAGGTCAAAACAGACATGGAAGTCTTTTGAGTGGATCTGAGGGGCGTCTGTGATCTTGAAGACACTCTTGAAGCCGATGCCCTTCTGGCCAATGTACCCTACTGTGTGCTTCTTGGTAGTGCGGCCGACATCGCAGAGCGCTCTGATGTTGCTCTCTGTGAACCCAACCTGGCATGAAGTAGAGTTTTGCAGTGACCCCAGCTTTGCTCTTGAGCTGTTTACCGCCCATACGATCTGACAGATATGAACAAGAGGGCCTTGCTGTGATGGGTTCCTTGGGGCTGAAAAGTGCCTGGGGCTGATGGTATATCTGCCCAGCTGGGTCACAGCATCAAGGAACATGACGAGACAGATGCAACACGTGCTGTAGCGTGCCAAATCTGTGTGCAGCAAGTCTGACTTCTGCTGCATGATAAGCGTACCTCATTATTCAGCACGGTGACGCCTGTGTCCTGCAGAATAAATTCTAGAGCTGGAAGCACTCCAGAAGCGTAACTATTGTCATCTGCATTCTGCACAAGCTCCAGGACAAAGTGGGTGTCCTTGGAGTAGAGTTCCTGAGACAGACGCTGCAGAGCTCGCCCAATGCGCTCATTTTGGCGGTGCCTTAGCAGACTGCTGGCTGCATCCAACTCAACCCCAATGCCAAACTCTTCCCGCCTGATGGCTTCTACAATCGCCATGCACTGCTGAGCACCTTGACTGCGAGAAGCAGCAGATTCTGAAGCAGGTTCTGAAGCAGCTTCTGTACTGGCTGCAGTAGCATCAGTCTGCATAGGGCTGAGTGTCTCATTGCTGCTGTCAAAGTGCAGCTGGCTTGACCCATTGGGCAAGGGGGAGTTCACACTGGCCAGCAGCTGATCCAGTACAGGGTGCAGGCTGCTCAGGGGAGGCGCAGTCTGAGAGGCATCTGTGACAGCGCTGACAAGAGCTGCTGGGTTAGGTATGGGAGTGGGTTGAGGAGGGGGCGGTGGGAATATGGAGCGGTGCCATGCATCTTGCCAAAGCGTGATGCCTAGCTGGAAGCCAAGGCGATATAACACCAGGCGGTGTGAGGACACAACAGCTGCTTTCAGAAGGCTCTGCTCTGCGTATGCTGCACTTTCAGCTACCTATGTCACACAAACCTAGTTCCGCCCGTTTGCAATCTACCCACTGTGCGGTAGTGGGGTAACGTACGTGGGAGTGGGGGGGTGGGTGGGTGGGGGGAGGGGGGGTGTGAGGGGAACATACTGTGTTGTATGGTAATCAGCAAAGCCAACCTGCATAACCGCCAGTTCTTGTCAGGCTGTTCCACAGCGAGATATGGAATGTCATGACACCGCAAGGAACAGTATATGCAGCCAAAAGTGTGCTGGTGGATGCACATTGGTAGCTGGGATGCTATGATGATTAGACACCTGCCATGCACATTGCTGGCTGATGACACATGCATGCAAGTCATGTAAAACGTCCTGGCAGCATGCAAGACAAGGCATCACACAAGTTGCCAACAAGCGGCTGCTGCACAGGAAAAACAGCTCCACCATAACAGTCAGACTTCAACCAGAGAGCCTAGGGAATAGGGCCCTGTACCCAATCAAAGGCTGACTGCTGTAGTACCTATCCCACAGTGGTGTCAATAAACTCAAAGCAGGAGTAATTGAAAGCAAGAATAATCACCAATGCATGCTCAAGAATGCTGTTTGGTCACCTCTGTGAAGGGCTGCAGCAGCATTGGCTGCCCCAGCGCCACCTGGAAGGCCTGAGGAAGCCTGGCAAGGCACTCCAGCACAAAAGCAGCAGCTTTGGGCAAGCCACGCGCCTCCAAAGTGTTTGCTTGGTAGTGTGTGGTCTCGTTGGTGTCCATAGCAGCAAGATGGCTCTGTATTGCACTAAGACGCCTCAGACAGGGTCACTACATTGCATTGCATTGCCAAGCAATCAACACTATGCACAGAGGAGGCAGAGGAAGGTGATGGGCAGGGTAGGGAAGGGTGGTGCAGGGGTGCAAAGGATACTGAGGTCGGCAGGGACAAGAGGTTGATGTGGTGGGCAGGGTTTTAGAAAACCAAGGTAGGGGTGCAGGAAGTGATGTGAAAATGATTGGAAGGGGGAAAGGGAGCGGGGGGAGGGGTTTAACGTAGTGAGGGCAGCTACTTGCAGCAGCAGGTGTGTTAATCATGCAGACTCCTGTGTGGGATGTAGGGTGAGAGCAACCTTTGTTTGAGAGGCAAGCATGGCCAGTGGGGCATGCTGCACCCCCCTGTGTGCAGCCACAACCCCCAACAAACCAGCCATCACAGCCTGAGCATCTCGCTGGCTGAGGGCTGATGAGTACTCCTCTGATGTCACATGCTGAGGGACCTTGATGAGCATACCATGTGGTGTCTCAATTGCTACAACAACACCTGTGGGGTGCATGCCAAAGGCCACCTCAATAAATCAGAAAGGTTGAAGGGCCTCTTGAGAGGGGTCCCTTGAAAGCCATCACGCGGTGAGCATACAGCAGTTGCTGCCTGCAGTGGTAAGATGTTGGGCAGATATATGTGCACGTAGGCAAACTTGTTGACATGTGTACACAACATTCAGTGGTATGATGCAATTAGGTCGCACGGCCTGGATTGGCATGGCACTGCGTAACATGGCGTAACGCAACACAGCACAGCACAGCACAGCACAGCACAGCACAGCACTGTGCAGCACAGTGCAGCCCAACCCAGCGCAGCAAAGCGCAGCACAGCGCAGCACAGCGCCGCACAGCGCAGCACAGCGCAGCACAGCGCAGCACAGCGCAGCACATACCTTTTTGCTCCACAAAGTCAGACAAGCTGCCCAGCTCGGCCTCAAATAGCAGCTGCCAGCTGGTCCACTCATGCAACTCAGACAGCAAAGGCGCCTTCAGCAAGCACTTGCAGGCATACTCCACAATGGACACCTGTCCCAGATAATGAGTGCTGTTCTTTGCGTGAACACCAGCTGCTGATGCCAGCGCTGCAGCTGACAGCACAGACTGCGCAGATGCTGTGTGCTGCTGCTGCTGGGCCTGTGCTATGAGGTATGCTGTGCTGCCATGCCCAAGAGCCTCTACTGATGACACCCTGCGAAGCAGACAGGTGGTCTGCTGTTACTTGGCTGTGAGACTATGCACAGCCATGAGCATATTGTAAACAGTCTCAACAGTCATCCATGCAAATTCCAAGCAAGGATGGACACACGAGGCCAGCTTGACATGCTGTACACAGGCTGGTTTGTTATTGGGCAGTCTGCAGGTGTGGTAACAAGGAGCTCACTAAGCTCATGGCATCATATACTGAACACACTAACGAAGTTCTGGCAGTGAAGCAATGATATGAGGCATTAAATGAGGCATTGAATGAGGCATTGAATGAGGCATTGAATGAGGCATTGAATGAGGCATTGAAGTACCTGAAATGCTCACACAGACAGGCTGCCACAGCTTTGGCAGCATTGGCTTGGTTTGCAGCCTCGCCATTTGTGTTCAGTGCTGATGCTGCCTGTTGTGTCACCGTCAGCACCTGCAAGCCGCATCACTAATAGTGTGATGGCGTTCCTGTGAATTTGTTGTAGGTAAGCTATGTGGCATGTGACAGGTTGGGCTTACTGCATGTACAAAACATTTTCAGAGCAGAGCAGTGAGTGGTCCAAAGGTACAGTTGGTCGAATTATGTGGATCAAGCAAAAAGCAATGTGCACCAGCTGTGTGATGTGCTTGCTTGCAACACAGAAAAAACTACCATTTTATGGCAAACTGCAACGCTACCGGTTCAGCAGAAACTGTAAATGTCCAGATCAGATATTGGAATAAAAGTACTGCTGCATGATGAGTGCGCGGTGCAATCAATGGCGGAAACACCATCAACAGGGAATTATGCATGCTCCCAGAAAATTGGGCAAGCAAGACCATGCAGTGTGCTGGTACAGCATGTCAAGGTTTTGAAGCATGAGCAGAGACTACACAAAATTTGAAAAAAGTATGGCTGCAAGCCCTCACTTTGCTTAACGGTACTGAGGATGAGACCAAAGACAAGGTCTGCAACATCACAGGGTCATCTGCACAACATTGCAGCAGGGAGCCTCCATGCCCCAGGGCAGCAAAGGAGGGCGCCTTGAAGTACCCTTGTAGGGCCAGTTCCAGGTCTGCCAGCTGCTGAGGGCTGGAACCAGCATGCAGTTGTGCAGCAGCAGCATGTAGCTCTTGGGATGACACCGGCTTGAACCCCTGACCTGCATCAAACCATTGCGAGTGTATACATGCAGCTATGCAGACCCTACCATGATCAGCTGTGCATGCACTACAATGTTTGTCATGTGTCCATGCCTCTTTTGCAAGAGGGCGCTTGCACAGGGGACTTGGCTGGACCTCAATGACAGCCGCAGCTTACAGCAAGCATGTGTGTCAGGGGGTGTATCAAGGCTGTGCCAGGGGTATGTCAGGGGTAACATGGTGCATGTGGGCAAACTTGTTTGCACAGCCGGTCTCACCTGCTGCCTTCACTTGCTCTTGCTCAGCATTCACTGTGCCATCAACGTCGACAGGGGCCACAGACGCATCATCCCAAGGGGTCGCATCTGCCGGCAATGCAGCAAACTTGCGCAGGAACTGCCAAGTCGCATCATCCTTGTCTCTGATGTCCACCGCTATCTCCTCTACAGCAGCCAGAACTCTGAATCTGTCCTTGCGCTGGCACGTCATCAGCACGCTGGCGAGCTTGCTGAGAGCCTGGGGGGCTGAGCCCAGCAGCCAGTGGCTATTGAATGGCGGCGCTGATTCTGCATCTGCCTCAGGCTCTAGCACGATGACGCTCTCTTTCTTGCTGGCTGGGGATGGGCCGCCTGCCCCAGGTGTGACTGCTGCTGATGGGCTGTGCAACATGTTTGCGGGGCTGCCCAATACGTTTGAGGCGCTTGTGTCAGGTGACTGCTCATGCATGTCTGCAGTCTCGGGGTAGACAGGCTCCCCGCCCACTAGCTTGACGAGAGAGGACAGCAGGTAGGCTGCCAGAGCGTCAGTGGACCAGAAGATGAGCATGTTTGCACGCTGCGTAGAGCGCAGCAAGATTGCCTCTCTGCTGAGGGTGGGGTGAAAGAAGCCCCCCAGATACTTGCCCAGCTCGCACACATTGACTCTGTAGCCCTGATAAGACTGAACATAGGACTGTACATGTGCCAAGAAGTGTACATATAGAGCACCAAAAGTGACTTCGCTGGTGTTGAGGTGCAGCATTCCAGCACACAGTTTGGTTGCATCCTCTGTGAGAGGCGCTGTGAGAGGCTCGGGGAGCCTGTCAAGTGTGCTTGGCTCATACATGAGCTCAGCTTGTGCCCGAAGCACAAGGCCAGCCAAGACATCCTGCACCCAGAAATGCTTCCACTGGCTGTGCAGCCTTTTGCTGCTGGGGATGCGATGCTCCCGGGTGCTTGTGTCGCTGAAGGCCTCTGCAAGCATCTTCAAGCTGAAGACGACAGGCTTATGCCTGCATGCCTCCAGAAGCTTCTCGCAGGTGTTGTCATGTCGCTTATGCATGGCTGTCCACACGACGTGCGGTTCAGCAGTGTCCAGTGACATCTCAGGCTGGTGATCCTGTGGAGCATAGTTCTGGAGGAAGTTTCTGGGTTTGACGGCAGTGGGGGCCGATGACCAGATCTCACGTGGTGAGTCTAGGCTGGCAGGCCTGGCAGATGATGCAGGGGCTGTGACAGATGCATTCAGTTGCCGAAGGGCCTCTAGGTTCACGTCTGAAGCATGTGTGGCTGCCTACACAAACAGCACCTAGCCATGTCAATGTGTGTGGCTGCCTGCACAAACAGCACCTAGCCATGTCAATATGAGCAAAGCCTTGTCATGCAGACTTGCCATACGATTGCTGTGGCAGTTCATAGTCAACACAGCATGAATACAGCAACGATCGTCATCACAACATTGCTACAACTGATGGGTGTCTGGAGCTTGATTAGACCACATGTGGGTTCTGACTTTTGGTGTGATCAGCTAGTGGAACGTCAATACTGCAAGTAACTGCTGATGATGATGAATAGCTCACCTGCATTTTCTGGAGCTCTTGCTGAACCTGCTTTACCTTCTTCTCTTTGATGGCTTGGGCTATTAGCTCCTCTTCACGTTGAATCTCAAGGACCAACAGAACAATACCTTCAGTGGAATCTATTTTGACACATAAGTCCTGCAGCAGGTGCACAGTTGGTGTGCAATTTGCATAACCCAAGCAAGTTGTGCACAAATTTACTTGCTGATGCTGCAAGCCTGCTTTGCTAAGTGTATACCTGGGGCATTTCAACATCAAATTCTCGGGTGAGCCACTGCAAGACAGCGTGTGGCTGGACTTGCGGATTCTTAAGGCTGACCAGTCGCTTGACACCCTCAACCACATTGCTATACATGATCTGCATGGAAGCAATCATGGTTTGTGGACCGTGTGAATGCCATGCTTTCATGCAGGGGTTCAATGTAAAGGAAGGCGCTCGACCAAAGGACATGTAGATTGGGGCATGATGTAAATGGAAATTACCTTTGGAAACTTCAGCAGGCTTGCTGGAGGACTGAAGTGCTGTACTATAATGGGGGCACGGAGTAAAGGACCAAGTTGCAGGTGGTCATATGAGTCAACCCGCAGTCGGTGGCATAGGTGCTGTTCCAAGTCATACAGGGTGATGACTTCCCTGCAAACACAGCCAAAGGCAGGATTTCTGATCAACATGTATGAGTGCTGACAGACCACAACCTGGACCAAGTTTACCTTGTGCCAATGAAAGCTGAAGAATAGTTGTACACCTTAGTTTCCAGGTCTGTCAGTTGTTTTAATGTGGGAATGTCCGCAATGTTGACATAAAAATGTCCAAAATTGGGAACCTTGAAGTGACGGCAGATCTCGCTGATGAGGTCAGGCGTGCAGACAAATTCGTAGCGTTTGTGACGAGCAGCTCGCAGCTGCTGAGCCACAACCTCAATCTTCGGGATGGGGTCAGAGTAGCGAACGATAGGCCTATGCGGCATCTCCGGCTGTACTGTGATTTGACAGAACACATTGCAGTCTTGCAGTAAAGCGCTGTAGTCGCGATACCCAGCTTTTAACAGGTCTGCCTGCAGCTGTTGTGTGGTTTGCTGATTGACGTTGGTCCAAGCAACTGGGAAATCGTCGAGCCATATCCCAACTTGATAGTGCCGCAGAATTTTGTTTACACCATGTCGCAAGACACTGGCGCGGTCCATCACTTACTTGTGTGAGTTACATGCAGTGATCACGATAGATTGCTCTTTGACTGCACTCAGGCATGCGAAACATTTCAACGCTACAAATGCGTTCGTCGGTTCCCTGCGTTGCTATATGGACAACGAGATTGCTCCCGCAAGGACCGCAGGTGCATGGCTCGGCCCTGAAGTTTGACCTAAGCAACAGAACCTAAAAGGGTCTGTTGCTGCATGGTCCCATGACACATCACATGTGGGCTTGTTTTGTCTTTTTCTGAAAGCACGGAGACATTCTAGCCCTGGCAGAATCGCTGATTTCAATTGCTGATCAAATTTGAGCTTGCCGCTCATGACAGCCACTATCAAATTAATGATCATAAAGGCAACCATTTTGATTTTCACGTCCTGATTGTGAGCATATGCAAAGCAGCTTCAAGCAAGCTGATACACGCTCCGCAATAGCAGCAGAGTACTGGTGTTCACTTTGCTTGGGCTGTCAAAGGGCAATTGACACTTTAAAGGCTTTATTACAGGATCTACATAATTCACTAAAACTACACATTATGCAAAGATGAAAATCGTTGATGCTCTGCACTGTTGGGGACTTGGAAATGTCCAGCAATATGTTCTTGAATCAGTGCATGGCAGGTTGCATTGGATGGTGCATTGTGCTTTGTTTCACAGGGAGCTGCTGAAACAAATGCTGCTTGGCACAACATACATACAATCAGAAGTAGCAGTGACAACCAATTTGTTGCCCGTACAAATCTGTGTTCACAGTCTTCAGGCGCATAGGATAAAGGAGTCTACTGAGTCTGCCAGAGTTCCAGGAATCCCTCCCCTGTTAGCAGGGAGCTTGCCTGAGTCCTTCCCTGCAGAAGGAATTGCACAGTGAGTTCTACTGGACCTTTCTCCAAGCGAAGTAGATGTTGTGTCTTCTGGAAAGCAACCAAGGGCTTGTACATACAGTACCTTTGCATCCATGGTTGTCATACAGGGTGATGGTGGTTCCTCTTGATGTCACATATGACTCCCAAGAATTGGTCCTGACATAGTTCTGCAATGAATCACACGTGTGAACACCTTGTAAGACCAGAAGACATGAATCGCAGAGCAGTGCTCAACGCCGTTTTTGGCTCTCATGCAAGACCAGCCGAATAGCACATTTCGCGAGGAGCACATCAACTGTTCGTTCGAAACTCACCAATTCCTCGCAAGGGGCGCAACCCCTTGAAGGCAAAGTGACAGGAAAAGACTGCGATCCTCCTGAGTAGTCTTTGTCATCAAAGAATATAACCTGTGATCAGTAGCGTTTGAGCCGACACGATCGTACTCTGTAAGACCGCGCAGACATTGAAATTGAAATTCGCACCTGCTCCTCTTGGGAGACCACAGTTTTCACGATTGCCAAGAAAAGAACGCAGAAGGCGAGGCAGTGTTTGGCATACATGATTCCGTTTGTCTGGTGCTATGGTGGGTGTGTTCTGTGTACGTGTAGAGAATCGGACATTCGCATGTCTGATGCACGACATTTTATTCCTTGCAACGCCTTGCTGACGTAGGCGGTGCTATCCGGACTCTTCCTAGAAATTGGTCAGAGACAAACTTGGCACTGTTTCCTGACAACTCAACTGAGTCAATCACTGCATCGGATTACAAACTGAGTCGAGGATACCGTGCATCAAAACACCTCATTATTTTTTCTAAAAATTCTGCACCGTACATCTTGCAACGATCTAGCAGCTGCCTGCCGCCTGCCAGCAAGCAATAAAACACGCTGTCTGGTGCTGATTGGTGCATCACACCACGTGTGTAAATGAGTGTCCAAGGTTCCAGGTAAGCTATGTCCCAAGTCTTTTGATGACCTTTGAGTCACTAATTAACCCGTTTTGAGTGTGTCATCAGCAACACTAGGGTATATGCACAACAATATATAGCACAATCAGTCATTCTACTGTACCAATAGCTAGGCATGGCACTGCACTACGGCCTGCCAGATTTTTTGAATGACAGCCATTCTATTGACCAGATGTAATGTGTGTCGACATCCAGCAGTATCAAAGGCATAGCATGTTGCAAACCAAACAACCTGTATATGCAATGTAAGGGTCACGGACTGCGAAATCAATGTCTACAAGCTGAATACAACTCGGTACAACGCGACGTATGGTCATGTTCGCAATTTATAATGTGGATAAGCAGAGTACAATTGTACAACTTGTAACAATGCAGAGCTTGAAACAATGCCTGTATTTCAAGGTAGCCACAGTCAGCCAGCGACGTGTCAGTAGTTCAACAAACGATCACCAACTTCAACTGTCAGACAGACTCACAACATGGTGTCATGCATAGCGGTTGTGAGCGTGACTGAACTTGTCATGTGCTGTTGTTGAAGCTCGTTATGATCTGGTGCCAGCCACGACCTAAGCACAAGGCAACACCACAGCCCACCCTCCCACTAGACAGCTTCACAATCTTGAACCCTGGGAGGCGTCCTACACAATTAACGCAGTTTGAAAACCCATGCAACTCCAATGGTTCTTTTGAAATGTTGCAACACATGTACATCCAATTGCAAGCTTCATGTGTTGGATATCGTCAGCTGTGCACAGTGATGTCTGAGTGCACCAGTATTGCAAACTGAGCATGACCTGCCCACTGAAACACAATAAACTCACTACTGCAACCTGATGCACAGCACAAGTCATGAAATCAAATGCCTGCAGTGCAATCCTATCATTACACAATAATGTACAACAAACCTAAGCATGCAAGCCAACAGGAACCTGTTTGCAGCACGAAACCATCATGTTCGTCTCCATTTGCTGGATTTTACATGAGCTTTGTTAACCTTCTTGCCTAACTGTACAGAGTTGGCCCCTGTAGGGCCAGTGTGAGCTTTAACAGCTGCATCAGTGAAGTCTACAACACCATTAGCAACAATGCCCACACGTTTCAGATTTGGCTGGGCTAGTGTAAGCTTGGGCGCTTTGTCTGCTTTTGTCCTTTGTTTAAGCTTTTTGACGCCCGCATCACAAAGCGCTGTGGTATCTTTGTTAGTTCCTTTGCCCTTCTGCAACTTGGCTAGCTTTGCTTGCTGAGCTTTTGCTCGCTTATGCTGCACAACAGCTTGCTCTGAAGGTGCTGCAGGTGTGACAAGTGTCAAACAGGTGAGTCTAGCCCCTGTTGCAACCTCAGACACTGGCTGCAGCTCAGCCTCATCAACGTTGGGACTCAAGCACCATGTCTTCACCACGCCATCAGATGCAGCGCTTGCAACTGTGATCTGTGCTTGCGCCTTAGCCTGTGTACCTGATGATGCCGACAGCTCCCGGGATCCCACTGCCAAGCCTCGTAACCTGGTCTGGTGAGCTTTCACCTTTTCACAAATTTGGGCGCCAGAAGGGACGTCCCAGGCATGAATGCTGCCAGCCTCTGTCCCACTCAGCAGTACATCATCATCAGCCCATGCCATGCACATCACCCGCCTTGGGTGGGGCAATTCCCCAGAAAGCCCCGCCTCTTGACCAATTCTGTGAATGGTGACCTTGTTCCCTACCACCAATGCATACAAGGCACCTGATGGGCTGAAAGCCACAACATCAGCGACAGCATCTAGAACATGATGGTAACTGCAGCGGCCTTTGATGAGGTCCCAGATGCGCAATGTGCTGTCTCTGCTTGTGCTCAGAGCCAGCTTCCCACTTGGGTGGATGGAAAGGCTTGTGATCTCCTTGCGATGGCCACTCATCACCTACAGTCGGTACAGTACCTCATATAAAGCCAGTACTCTGCATGTGGAGTAGAGGTTGCAAATTGGCTGACCTACATTGAGAAAAGACTGCTGAAACAGGCATGATGAGTTTGTGACAGCAACACTCTCTGCTGCACCTGACATGTCATAGACTGACCTCACAAGGCCGTGCCACATGCAGCATTCTGTGCTGGCAATTTCATCAAGATGTCAGTATTCACATACCACACCACAACACATTGCCCCCTGGAGTTACCTCTGTAATGTCAAGCACAGCAGCAGGTTGCACTTGCAGAGCCTCAAAATAGTGAAATGGACCTTACTGAAATGGACCTTTGAAAGCTAGGAAGGACAACACATGCCTGACAAAGGACAGCAACTGGGTTCAGGAAGATATTAGGGGGGAGGGATGGGGGTCACCTTGAGACAATCCCAGGTGCGTCCAGCTGACCATACAGCTAGGGTGCCATCAACACCCCCACTGAACAGATGTGTGGGTACTGCTGCACCAGCAGGTATATACAAAGCCACAGCTGATATGGGCCCTTCGCCAGGGTTCAGCACAAATCCCAGGTCCTTCTCACTCTGCAAGCAATGAGATGACTCAGCCAAAAATACCTTGTGCTGTTTGTAACAGCAAAGAGGTCAGGCAGAAGCGCTTGTCTGTCAGATAGTGGTGCATGTGAAATGTCAAACATACATTGTCTTCAGTCTTATCAATGGATACATGATCATCACCCAGACAAGCGGAGCGAACTGCACACTGCAAACTGCAGGCTTCTGTAACATGCTTGCATGTACAAAGCCAGGTGCAAGCTACATCACCTGAAGGTCGTATATGTGCAGCTGGTCATCAGCGCCGCCTGATACAATGAAAGTCCCTCCAGATGCGACACACTTGACTGCACCTTGATGCCCTGGGTAAGAGAAGCCCTTTTGCAATTGCTGGTCCTGTGAGCAAATGCAGGATAAGGTGGCAGTTAAACAGAGGATGCAGTCAAGCGGCGACCCAAGCGCTCACAGCACTTGCCTTGCTTGATGTTTTTGGGAGCTCAAACGTGAATATGAAACGCTCGTAGCAGCCAGCAACCAATGTCATTGGTTGCCGGCTGAACGGTCGGCCGCAACTGTAAGAAAGTTCCCAACCTTTTACTATACGTTGGTGACGGCCGCGGGGGAGACTGCCAAACGATTATTGACGACTGAGATGCCCAGTGCTATAACGTTTCATGCACTGCTTCTGACATGTGTTATTGCCCTACTTTGGCACTCGAGTGCAAAGTAGCCGCAGCACAGGTTTTCAAGGAGCACAGTTTGACCCAAACCCTAGTTAAGGGAATTAGGTCTTCGAAACATTTCAGGGAAGCGTAGGCCGCCGAGACGGGTCCTTTTGCGAGTGCCCAGCCGAAAATATCGGGTTGACAGAATGCTCAACGACGAGGGAAACAACGTTGACTTGTATATTCCTCGCAAGTGGTGAGCATAGTGACTGTTTTGCGGCATATACTGATCTTGCAGCAGCAAACCTCAACTCCTTGTGCTGTGCAGTTCATGGACCAACAAGCTTATTACCGCCAAGGACCATGCTGCCGTTCAGTTGAACATTGGGCACTTGAGCGAAGAGGGCATGTACAACGGACAGACAACCACTTTTGCCTTTTCTGGCAGTGTTCGTGCCATGGTGAGCATACATACACAGCATGATTCAGTATTGATTCAGCCCCGCACATTTCGAACACATGTAATCAGTACAACTCGCTCAAGGAATATGTACAAAAGATATCTGTCCAGGAGTCGTTGAGTGTTGCTGATTTAGCATAAGTTGCTGCTCAGCATATCAATTGTCCTGTTCATGTGCAGGGTGCCAGCGACAGTGCATTGGACCGCCTGTGGAAGGAGAAGAACTCTGAACAATAGTAGGGTAGATTGGGGAATTTGTGCCTGAGCTGTCTTGTGTGCCAGGGTGGCTACAGATAGCCGGGCTTACCTCTTCAATGTAAATCAACTGTGCTCAGTGAGCTCAAGTGCTGGCAAGCTATTGCACCTTCACATTTGTCATGCTGCATGTGCATCAATTTGTTCATCGATGCCCGGTCTAGTGTGCAGGGTCCAACATAGGTCAAGCGCTGTTATACATTTGGCAGTGTTTCGCAACACAGCTACATGTTTGCTCCTGTGCAGTAGCTGTTATGGCGGATACAGTTGTGGTGCATACGGTACTCCTGGAAGTCAAGTTCAGGTGGGCTGCCAGATTGTTTGGGGTCCTTACAATTGTCTGTGTTGTGCCATTGCGCATTGTGTTGCTCTTGTCAGACAAATAGGCCTCAGGCTAGCACAAATGTGGCGAAGGCATATTTCTGTCTATGAAGTAATGTGCCATCTCATTTTCTACAGTCAACTTTGGCAATGCCTTGCCATGCACTCTTATCAGATAGATACTCAAGCTTATCTGGGGCCTTTTGAGTGCTGTTGTGGGTGACGAGTTGTGATAATGATTGGACAGCTCTTCGCAACCTGGTGCTCAGCACATGGTTCCGTGGTTCGTGTGCCTTCAACCTCTATCATGCTTTGACTGGTATTCTAATGTGGATACCATGGCTGCTGTACAGCAGCACAGTATGAACTCTCCAGTCTCACCAGCAGCCTACTCATCGCCGTCTGTGGTGTGACTGGGTCTGTCAAACAGTAGACATACGGCTAGGCTGGCACCCCATTAGACAATTTGCTGAGGCGTTGAGTTCGCCGGATATACACACAATGTGCATGGGCGTACTCATGCAGACACAGTTCTATTGTTTGCACTGCCAAGCAACAGATCGGTGCAGACCTGCGTTCAAACATGCTCTAGACTCTGCTTCAACTTCAGAGCATATATATTTGTCTGAACAGCACATTCTATTTGCAATTCAAACCATGCTACACACATGTGTAAACTCAATTGACCTGGACCAGCCCGTAAAGATGGCCTAAATGTCAAGACCCACACAGTAGTTGTGACACAGAGCTGATTGGGCTAACACATACACGCACACACATACTGGACACTGTGGCTTGCCCAAACCTAAGCTAGTTAACTCAAAATTTTGTGCATCACCGCCTTACCTAGTATGCATAACAGCACAGAATCAAATGAGTTCCAAAATTGCTGGCAATGCAAACTGCTCAATGGAGTATATTGTGGCTGACAGCCAAACTGTCCAAGCAGACTTTTGCTTGACATCAAAACCCAGTCACATGGGGTGACTCCAACATCTGCAGGGCTCCTGTCAAGGAGACTTTCCAAAAAGGGCTGTTCATGGTTAGAACACAGTCAGCTACACGCCTTCCGTTTATGCCCAGCAAGTAGAATTGCAGCTCCTGCTGCCAAAATTGGGACCACTACAGACTTTACCCTTTTGCCAGAGGGTCTGCTCTTGCTCGCACCTGGTGATTTGCATTGGCATGGATACTTGACAGCTTCACTAGAACCAGAACTGCTGTCTGATGTTTCAGACTCTGTACTGCTGACCAAGGAGGGTGTGCGTGCCAGAGGGGCCGCTTGGGCAGAGACACCGTAGGCTTCAGGATCGGCTGCAAACTGCAGGCAAAATACCAGATAGTGACAACCACCTACCACACTTGCACAGTATATATGGCTGCCTTGGTGCAAGCAACCTACTGGCATGCACAAGCACACAAGCCAAAAGGCAGCAGGATCGCCTGGATCTAGGACTAGCGATTGTGAGAATGATAACGATGTGCTTGCCACTTGGAGGGAGCACATGTGCAAGTTCCCAATACACATACACACGACCATGAAATGTCAGATGCATGTACATTGATAAGGTGCACACGTGATTCCCCTTAGGGTCAAACATTTTGAGACAAGACTCTCATCTCACTTCAGCCGCACAACCACTGTGATGATCTAGTTGTTTGGCAGCTGCATCCGAACTCATTAGTGTAAATACTTGCCAAGAGGTTGCTCTAGCTGCAAGTACTGTGAAGTTCATGCAGGGAACAGCGGGATTGTTCTTGCTTACATGAAGGGTCCAAGGGACCATGTAATGGTCCTTGCACTGGACTGTCAGATAGAGTGGAGGGGATGCACTTTCCTTAGACCATTTGGACTCAGCAGCAGCTCTGGTCATGTATGTCTATGCATAACAGAAGCATACAGCAAGCAACAGCAGAGTGGGCTGTTCATGCACAAGCTGTCAGAGCATGGCGCCCAGCTGCATCAAGAAAGGCAGCTTATACCTTATGCTTGTGTAGCGGATCTGGTAAACAGCTAGAGGCCAAAGCTCTGCATGGAGTGGACGACCCGGGAGAGTCTAGCCATGAATGCAGGTCAGCCACACAAGCGCAAGGCATGAACAGTGATTGTTGACGCAACTGGGCGCCAGCCTGCAAAATTCCTATGCTGGAGATGGCTTACCGAATCTACTCGTTGCCTTCTAGCAGCCACAAACGCCTCCACAGCTGGTGCCATCTTCTTGACAAAGCCTGCCATGCCATGCCTCACAGCAAAGCGTGCCAAATTCTCTGGGATCTTGAACTGCTCGTGATGCAGGAGCACAGTCTCGCATGCTGGCCTAGAGGGATGCTTAGGATCAGGAATAGTTCTGCTGCGCCACATGCTGTAGAAGACATCCATGCGTACTATGCCGCTGACTGGCGGCGCCTGAGGGTGCTTGATTGACTTCATGATGCCGTACAGTGCACCATCTTGGCGCCAGACTCTCCTCCCAATGACATACTCCCTCTGTGAGATGAAGCTGAAGGGGAAGGTGCGCAGCCAGTGCACTACTTGGCAGCGCTGTTCACTAGGACCACTTTCGACTATGCTGTAGTCAGAGATCATTGTGTCCTGCAGGCAGCCTGACACTTCAATGATGGCAAACAACTTGCTCGACCACTTGCATTGGTGACCAAGCAGAGGCAGCTGACAAGCAGGTGGTTACAACTGCAATCATGCCTCCAGGATGGTCTGTGGTAAGCAGCTCGCAATTGCAATGCTTTAGTGTACACATGCAGTGACTGCAATGACACAGAAACACTTCTGTCAACACTAAGCCAAGCAGATGGACATGTGTGTGTAGGATGACTGTACCCAGGTAGGCCTGGAAGGATCATCCAAGTAAAAGTCCATGAACTCCTCTGCAGTGGCATTATCTGCTACAGTGACGCTCTTGTACTCTGTCTTACCGCTCTGCACAGGAGCCAGCATTGACACAAGCCAGACACCAACAAGCCGTCACATCAGTCCAGGCTGATGCAAGCGTGAAACAGGTTATGCCGGCAGCCGGTGAACATGCAAGTTTGGTATGTGTCAAAGGGCCCACACCACATGCAATGCAACAGGGAAAATTGCTCAAGCTAGCAAGATGTGCAATTGCATGACAGGCCAGAACTTACAGGTAGTCGGCGCCTCCATGCAGTGTATGTGAGCGAATCTAGGCAGACATCAGTCATGTGCTCCCATTTGCCAGCACCAGGAATCACAGCCTCTTGCTCAATGCGTTCCTGGAAAAGGTGCAAGTCTGCCTCTGTAATGTGCCTGCACACAACACCAGTTTTGCTTTCAAGACTAGACTTGATTCAAACCAAAACTACCAAAACTGCATATGCCCAAGTGCAAGACTCTCACCACTCGGCTGTTGGGGTGTTGCTGCTTGAATCAGCTGCAATCATGCTGCTTGTAGTTGAAGCTCCACAGGACTCTGCATCCAGCTGTTTGGCATCTTTGATCAGGGCATTGACATGAGGCGGGACATTTGGCAGCTGCAAGTCAAAGCCTTTGCCTTGCAGGAGCCCCCATACAGCTGCAGCAATGGCATGGAATGTTCCTGGGATGGTGCAGTGGCGCCATACTTCTCTGCACAGCGCATATCCGCATTATGATATAAAAAAACAGCAAAAAGACTCTTGCAGGAAAAGACATGCCTGGCGATCACTAAGCCATGCACTGCTAAAGCGAAGCGGCGCAACAGCACGCCTGAGGGACTGGAAAGCCAATAAGCGCCAAATCGCGTGCTGGTCTCTAGCCATCTTGGCCGAGGTAACTGCGTCCCCGAAAGTCGTGTAAGTCGCAATGTACGTGTGTCTTTGCGAGAGGGCACACGGTAGCAGGAACTCCAGCATCGCCGAAATCGCACCAGCATGCCTATGAGTGCGCCTAGGATCCAGACCGGCAAAAGAGCTAATATTAGCTTGGTGGGATCCACCCCTTGCCAACCTTCAAAAAGCAAGCTGTCGCCGGCCACCCCCATCACGCCGAAGCTGCTGACCGCAGCAACCAGGCTCCGATCAAGCTCCTGTGCCGATCGACAACCTCACACGCTAGGAACGTTGTCAGTGTATTGACCGGCTTTTACCGGTTTGCCTCAAATCTCAAGCCTGTGCTCCTATTGGTTTGCTGAACAATTTGTGTGGTCCTCGGGATTGCCCGGTTTACTAATTATAAACGCACAAGTGTGCTCGACTTTTGATGAAGGCAGCCATTGATGAAGGTGCTCGTTACACAGTGGTGCCTGCCGGTGTGCTGTACTAGTCAATGTGCTGTACAAGCTATGCAAACAATTCCGGCATCGACGCAACTGACATCAGGAAACTTACTGGTCCACTTCAGGAGTCCATCGCTTTATCTGAGAAGAAGTGCTGTTGCGAGGCAGAACGCTGTAGCAGGCAAGCAAGCTTATGAGGTGGCCGGTCAGCCTCGGTGTGAGAACCGTAGGCAGTCGTCTAAGGTGATGCTTCGAAATTCATCTTGGCAACCCAGCGCAGTATGCAATGAACTAAAAGGCAGCTTATGCATGGTCCCCCAGGTTGCTTTGTTTGTACCAAATCTTATTGGGTACTTTAGGTTGCTACTTTTGGGAACGACCTTCGTTACTGGCATCAGGTCATGCCAACTTACGTATTGGCTATTTGTCACAACGCTCCTGCTGGACAGCTTGGATGGCATTGCTGCAAGGCGGTTCAAGCAGGCATGCAACATGTGCAAAGCAGACTAAGGCAGCTCACCCAGCACTTTCCGATCTCTGTGTCTGTAGTCTGCAGTGCTCAGCATATGGAGCGTTCCTAGATGTCTTTATTGATAATCTGACACGTGGCGTTCTGTGGACTTGGAGTACTCCAGCCCCTTTTGGTGTGCTGCCAGTTGTACTTGAGACAACTGTGTTCACCTGCACACACAAGGTCAGCATGGCTGTAACACCTGCAGCAGCATGTCACATTGTTCACTGTCTATGAACTTCAAAATGACAGTATGTGTCTGGTCTGTGTAGGGAGGTGGAGCAGCATGGAAAGAGGGCTGCTTCAGTAATGCGCCCAGGTACAGACAGCATCTGTTGGAAGTTTTCTTGAGCGTCCGTGTTTGTGTGTCATGTCTGAAAAGAATGCTGCAGCATTCATGCAGCCAAATAGTCTTGCATTTCCTGTGCAGTTGGGTACAGAGCATCATGTCCAATGCTTTCAAGACCCCAGCAGGAGCGTTGGCAATCACTGGTCTCATGGGATTGCCGTTATGGTTGTGGTCTTGCAGGTCAGCTTACTAACTGCATCTGCAGCATTACTACTGCTGTGCGTGTCAACATGTGCAAACCCGACCATTGCGCATTTGTTGAGTCTGAAAGGGTTTTGGTCTTCAGATATATGCCAGGGAGTGTATATGCCTCGCCAATCCTGGGATGTTTTCTGGTGTTTGGACGCTTGATCTGTGCCAGTGTAGAGCTTTGGGTGCTGCTGGCACACATCACAGGCCTTATACAACAGGATGAAGTTGTTCGGGATGCAGCTTAGCTGAATGCGACATTTGAATCTGTGCACTTGAGCCTCCTGTATCATAATGTAACAGTGTCATTCAGTGTACATGAAGCCCCACAGTTGTACAACATATGTACATGCTCTGCACACTCAAGGACCAACTCAAGAAAATTTGCAACTGCCAGCTTTTATTTTCAGCAGAGACATGCGCATTCCGGTGGACACAGTTGCCTGCTGATAGCCTGTTTTTCAAACTTTCTTCATAGTCATTGTCATACCTGGTGATGAGGTGTCGAGTTTGCACGTTGGTACGGCTTTTCAGTAACTTGCTGAAAAACTTTGCAAGTATGCGATGAACACAGTGTACATACAACTTTAGCATTCCTCCTCTATCACCATTGATCATAGACTGCACTTACAACAGGGTGTTTCAACAATATGATCACCGCAGAGCCGCTAAGCAGTGCAGGATCGCATGATGAATGTTGCTTGTATTTGAAAGCGGGTTGGGAACAGCCCTGCGACATTCATTGGCAGGCCTGGGCTTCGAAATAACAGCAGCTTGCAAACTAGTCTATAGCTAGAACCTGTCGTGTAGGAGAACCTGTATGTGGCCTGGAGGGAACAACACACTGGATGTGCTCATCAACAGTATGGATTTGTGGAACGCAATGACCAGTCTGACACTGATATAGTACACAGTAGCATAACAAGGGGCTGCTGACCATACTAGTCCTTAATCACTGAGCTCAACATCGCTATTGATCTGCTGCTCCTCCTCAGATGAGATCTCTGGCTCCTCATCATCAGAACCAGCAGCAGACCTGCTAGGGCCTACAAGACACAAGGATACATCATTGCTTGCAGTATAAAGGTACGGCTTCAGTTGCAGCTCTATGCAGGAAGGCAGGCCATGCAAAGTCGACACATTGACACCTGACAGGCTGCAACCAATAACTCAGAGGCTGAGACAGCTTTGGTCAAGTTGATAGTGTTTGCAGGTACTGCTGGCTGACTGGCATGCACTGCAACCCTGTGACTCAGATGTTCAATACTGACAACTTACTTTGCATATCATCATCTGAGGGACCAGGAGTGGCTGTATTGCTTTGAGCAGGCATCGTGTCAAAATCCATTTCCTCTGCATGTCCTTGCCAATGAACTGATATCTTACTGGCTGTGTTGCGGCCCTTGCCATTGCCCAAGCTGTTCCTGCACAAAACGCGGCATCCAGGATCATTACTGCTAGAGTTCAGGATGATTACTGCTTGAGAACAGCCAATGTAGACACCATGTCTGAGTTGCATGCAAGGTTGCATGAAATCATTCCTGAGTTGCATGCAAAATTGCATGAAACACTTCTGTAAACCATCCCAACTACTGGTCTTTTTTGACAGAAGTTATCAAGTTATGCCAGCCCAGATATGCTGCTAGTTGCAGGCACACCCTGCAGCTTGAGGCCTTGCTTTGCAGGCATGCAGCAAACCATCCAGCAGGTGCAGAAGCAAGCAGACCAGACCTGGATATCACCGTGGACAACATTGTGTGTGGTATGGTGTACCTGCTGTGACCAGGAGGCTTGGTGCCAGAGGCAGACGGGCGGCTTTTGGGCTTGCCAGCCTGCCCAGCTAAGTCTCCCTTGCCAATGGGCAGGCGCACCTTGAAGCTAGGAGGACGGCTGCTGGGAGCTGCAACCCCATTCTGAGCATCAAGGACAGCCTGCTTAAAGTCTGCAACTGGCAGCTTGAAGTTCTGGCGTGGCCCTTGCAATAAGGCCTGCAAGGCAGAATTCTGTTGCATGTATGTATTCAGAATGCCATTGATGACCTGAGAGTTGCCTGTATCAGCATGGTCAGGTCCCGCCAAGCTGTACACAGTATGGAACCATACAGGTCAAACTTGCTGAGTAGAGCTGAAAAGCTATTGCTAAAAGCCTGGCACAGGAAAGCTGACTCCTTTAGATCAGCAAGAACACGCTGATAGAAGTAAGAGGTTCATTGCTCATGACGCCTCCAAGCAAGTACCAGCATATGTTGAGCGTGTGATATACACAATAGCAGGCAACCTTGCGGCGGCCTTAATCAGTCATTCAACAGAGAGGCCACTTGTTCTGCATAACATGCCCACAACAAAAGGGGACAAACAGCAAACCACAGCAGTCCAGTGAGGGGTGGAAACAAGGCGGTAATGGCAGGAGAGGCGGGGGGCAGGAGGACAGGAGATGAGCATGTATGGATGGCCAAACCTGTGGGAATGGTGGGAACAGAGAGGAAACTTTGGAGCGGGAGGCATGGCTGCTGGGTCCAGCAGAGTGTGCATGCGTGGAGGCTCTGGCCTCTGTGTGCTCTGCAATCTTTGCGCTTGCATGAGGTGTGGCTGCAGTACGTGGCACATAGGCATACCCCTGCAGCCACCGTCACACTCACTGCCTCTGCTACAACACACATGCAGCCAAGTTTCATGGTAAAACGCAAGCCCACCAGCTGCCGAAAGAAAGACGCAATCCCTTTTCCCATTTGAGCAGTTGTACGTGCACGCATGTTGACAACGATTTTGAAGCATGTGGACAGCGTCACAAAATGGACATGGTACATATCAGGACTACAGTGACCCAATGTAAACCACAGCTTCTGCCAGCAGTGGCTCTTGCCAATGGTTGACTGCACAATCTTAAACAGGTGATGCAGAACGCAAGGCCAGCAACTGCATGCATTGATCTGCAGAGTACATCCAGCAGCAGCCCAACAGCAGCAAACCATTGCCTCGTCAGTGAATGAGCGCAGGATGCACTCAGCCACCAAGGCCAGCCTTTGTTACCTTGCAGTCTGCAGCACCAATGACCTTTCATGGGGTTTGTGTGCTAACTCAGGTCAGAAGCCGTGGGGCCAGCTTGATCTGCTACACATGGTGCAGCAGTACTTGCTGCATAGACCCATCCTGCAGTGGAGACTGTCAGACTCACCTGTATGAGTTCTCTCCCAGGCAAGTCGCCTGGCCTGTAGATGATGGCGGAATCAATGGCAAACAGGCGAAGGCTGATAGCTGCAGAGGTGGCAGGCAGCCAGGCAAGGCTGTCTGAAGAGGAGGCTGGTATGGCGGGAATAACAGAGGGATCACTCACAGGTTGCTGTGTGAGCTGTAGTACCTCAACAGCTGCGCCAGCCTGGCCTGCACTTGGACCATGCTGATGTCAGCTTGTGCAAATATGCAAGTATAAAAATGGTTGAAATGCAGCGATTACGAATGTACAGCTTTTGAGATGCCATAGCAACTTGATCTGGCAAAGTTGACGCAGAGGTTGGAGTGGACCGTAGTTGGCGGGCAGGAGGGGTGGGTTACAAGCTAGACATGTCCTACAAACAAGGACCTGAGCAGCCACAACTGCAGCATATGATTTGTTCTGCACATCACGTGTACAAGTCTGTTCTTCACATCACGTGTACAAGTCTTCTGCAAGTAGCTATGCACCTTCAACAAGCGCATGAGGACGCCTGTCCTGCTGTGCTAAGTCCAGTGTGAATTCACTGAACAAGCCACATGCACGACTGTCTTGACCAAGGTGCATGCATTGAACGCGCAGGGATTCAGGTGTGTCACCTATAGGCATCCAAGCGCCCTTGACAAGCAGGGGCTGACGTGGCTGAGCAACGCCCTGCCACAAGAAGCCCTCATGCACAGCCATCTCCAGCTCCCCTAGCGCCTGCCGCAGCTGCAGCGTGCTGTGCGCGCCTTTCACCTGAGCCTGCCAGGCATTGCTGTTCCAGTTTGCATCCTTCATCGCACTCAGGGGCAGAGCCGCCTCGACTCTGAGCATGTCTGTTTTGAGCTTGGTGAGCGTGGAAGCCTCGCCCTTGTGGATGGGGAGGCCTGTCACAGGGCCTGAGCCTAACAGGTAGGGCAGAGCTTGGACAGACAGGCTCCAGATGGAGTCATGGTGCTCCATGTACAGGCGGGAGCGTTCCTGCTGCGACTGCTCCTCCAGTGTTGGCGGCATGTGGATGGAGTATGCAGGCATGCCCTGTTGGATGGCAGACTGGTATCGTACAAGGGCATTGTGTAGCACGCCTTCTCGAGCCCCTTTGCGCTCTAGGCTTGACATGAGGTGCTCTATCTGGTGGGCTTGACCCAGCAGCTGCCATGTGCCGTTCTCATGGCTTTCGACCAGGATCCTGCCCAGGCTTGGGTCAGGCGCAGCACCAGGTTCCTGTGGCACGCCAAAGTGCCAGTAGCGGTTGTGCCGCCGATCCAGGCCCAAGGGCTCCCCCCTGATTGCATTTACCTCCTCTGCATGCCGGATGGTCTCTGCCCGCTGCTGAGACCTCAGCTTGGTTGCAGCAGCGGATGACATTTCGTCTTCATGATCATGGGGCTGTCCTGCAGCAGACTGGCTGGTGCTGGCGCCTGCATTGCGCTCAGCCTGCGACTGTTGGGCGTCAGCAGCAGAGCCGTTTGTCTCTCCTGTGTGGACATGGATGGAAGTAGCACGGTTTGGGGAGTCTGTACTGGCATTGTAGGCTTCCAGAGCGCGCTGTGCTTCCTCTGCAGACTTCTTGGCTTTCTCTGCAGCCTCTTGCTGACGCCTCCTCTTCTCCAACTGCATCATCCAAAGGGCTTGAAATATAGTTCAATAGAGTTGCAGATCTTTGATATGATACAGTTTTGCGTGGTGGTGCACACACCGGACGAGTATGCAGAGTGGTGTGCAATACAATACAGTCTTTCTTCAGATTGTGTATGATGATGATCTATATCAGGCAAAGACTCGCTCAAGTTGTCACTTTTCATACATAGCAACGAATGCATTATTGGAGAATCTTGAAGGCTGCAAGTAACACAGCATGCTGGTGTCATGCAGCCACGCTCTGAGCTTGTACAGCCCTTCAGTCCCCTTTGATGATGTACTGATAACTAAATGTGTGGGGCAGCGCCCTTCAGCTGCACATGCATTTACTGATGCAAAATGTGACGCAAAGATTGCATGTTGCAAGAGCAGCTGAGGAAGACCACTGCGCATGCAATCAGCAGTGTGAAGTAATGCCCTGCTCCCCGCAAGAGCACAGCCTGCACATGCTAGAGGCAAATGTGCATGGCAGCAGTGCAAAGAGGATTGCTGGTGGTTACCCTAGCCTCCTCCCACATCTGCTTGCGAATGCGCTGGGCCTCTTCTGTGCGGCCCTCCAAGGCAGCCCTGACAGTGGGGCCATCCAGAGCCAGGTTCACCAGAGTCCACAGGATGTTCACTCGCTGCTCAAATCTCAGCTCATCATATTCGTGGGTCTTGAGGTGCTGAAGCCAGCTCTCCCCAACATCAACCTTGCCCTGATCAAGTCACGCATTTGAGCAACACAGCAAAGACTGATCATCAGGACAGCTACATGTCGCAAGTTTGATGATGAGCCAGATGGGGTCGAAGGGCCTTTTCCTTTGCAGCATAATGCAAACACTAATTTGTGCCATTTTGAAGCTGAAGCTAGTGCATACAGCATGCAGTGCCTGCTGCAAATCAGGCCATTGTATCAGTGCAGTGCAGTGTGGGAATCTACTCTAGTGACATACCTCTTCATCCTCGTCATCATCTGAGCTGGTCTCGGAGTCGCTGCCATGCCGGTCACGGTGTTCAGACTTGACAGCTGTCTCCTGCCCATTCCTTAAAGGTTCTGAATCTGCCTGCAGTTGACACAGCCTATCAAGCCTGGTGCCTTTGTCAGCGGTTTGGGGCTCAATACCACAGGCAGGCTGAACATTGTAAGCTGGCTTGTGCACATTCAGCCGCAGGCTTCTGAACAAAGCCACATGCATATTTTGTGTAGACAGGCTGAAAGGTGAAAGCTGGGCTTGTGCACATGCACAGTCAGGGTCAGGCTTTGCACAGAAGTGACAGCTTCCATCAGTGGCGCCCATGTGGTTGATCAATGCGTAGGGCAGGTGAAGCACCTTGATGCATACAAGCAGTGACGCACAGACAGCAGCAATCACTGGCATTGTGTCGAGATACACAGGCATGCTTGCAGAGGACCAGCTATGGCAGAGGCACACCTCAGTCTTGACGTCTGCAGCCTTGTCATCTTCTGCTTTCACTTCTGCCTTCACAGTGTTTGCATCACTGCCACTCCTGCAGCGTATGTTGTGTGTTGCTCACACCCTCAGCAATGCTAGAACCACGCAACAAGAGTGGTCATTCACAATGTGTGAGATATGCAGCACACAGCTGAGTCAACTACCAGCAGCTAATTCTGATGCAAACTAACTTATGCCTTGCTGAGGAAGGGTCATACAACTATTGAACCAGTTCTGCAGAGGCAACAGCAAGGACTGTGTGCAACATCTTGCTACTAGGGACGACAATCAAAAGGTGACTGACTCACTTGTGCCGGGAGATGATAGCTTGGAGGGAGTAGGTAGCAGGCGCAACCCTGGCAAAGATCATATCCCGTGATAATGCTCCAGCAACAGAGGCCTGGACACAATACAATTCTTTTGGTCAGGAACATCAATGTGGAGCAACAGTGCAGCAGCAGCAATGCTTAGGCAAACACAGTCTTGAGCGCAACTCACAGCCATAACAGCAGCAGCTTGCCTGTCATGCTGCAGCCATGTGGTCCGGCAACTGTGCTTGTGCTGCCTGTTGCACAGGTCACTTATGAAGTCACATCAACTGGCACCATTAGCAAGCTGTGGCACCATGAATAGTTGACACCAGGAAGCAATGTCAAAGGCCAGACCTCAGGTGTCTTGCTGGTTGTGAGGTCCCGCAGGCCTTGCTCCTGAATTCTGCGCGCAATCTCAGTAATGCTGAGCCCCTCAGGTCCCACATCCTGCAGCACCTTGTAGGCTGCACCCTTGACAGTGCCCAGCCCAAACCGAGCAGGAACAACCAGTGTCACACGGCCGGCATCATCCTTCACTACATCCTCGCCCTCGGTGCCTAGCTTAGGCTTAGGGCCTCGCCTGGGCTTAGGCCGCTTTTGGCCTAGGCCCATGGCTATGCTATACTGGCGTAGAACCTGCAATGCATACCTCTCGTATCAAGGCAGCTGTCTCTACCAACGTCAGACTGGTGGCAGCTGTCTGAACACGCACAGTGCAACAAGTACAGGCTGATGAGCTGCCTATATCCACAGACGTGTAACACATGCATATATGTGTCATGCTAGATAGCAATCTTCTGACTCAGCTTTGCAGAGCAACTCCCATGATGCCCTGTTGTGGTTGATGGAACATGAAGCCTTGCTGTCATATTCCATTACATAAAGTCAACTTGATAATTGAGAATACTGCATAGCAAGATCAACTTGAGAACTGAAAATACTGCGTATCAAGAATCAGATCATACCTCAGGCCATGTCTGAGCATTGAGATGGGCCCGCCACACATCAGTATCAAAGCCCCAGGCCCAGGCCTCCTCCAAGGCATGCGCACAGTTTACGATAGCCCTGTCCATGAAGTTGGTAGCGCCACCACCCTGGACTTCCACAACACGAGTGTGTGAAAGGAAACTTGTGACCATCTGTCAAGCCATGCTGGTTATGCCACAGCAGGCAGAAGAGCAGGAAGAAAGCACAAGGTGAAGCCAATCAATGCATGTTTGGCCATCAAATTGATGAGTGTATGTTGAAAGCAGCATGTGCCCTGCTTGACCATTGGCATAACCCTGGGCAATGCCAGATAAGCATCAAAGACACTAATAGGCGGTGCAAGAATGTTCTGCAGATCATTGACAGAGCCTCCCTGCATAGGAGTATACATGACATACATGTGCTACTATCACTGTAAGGTGGCATGCGTTGCAATATGCCACATTGCTAGCTGCAAAAGTCCTGTGCTGACTACAAAGCCTATAGCAAAGTACTAAGTCTAAGCGTTGGGAACTGGAGGAGCATGAACCTCGCTAGATACCATGCCGATGAGATCAAGCAGAGATGTCATAGCATGCAGGACAGAAGGTTCAAAGTGCTTGCAATATGGCTACATTCTGGGCACAGTTAAGGGTCTTGTGCTTATGGCAAAGTGATACCATCTTTAGTGCGTGTCTGCTGAAGCTCTCAACTATGTAAACTGAGCTTTGAACAGGTCATTGTATGAACACGGTCAGCAGACAAACATGAGAAAGGGGTACAGCTTCAAAAGAATACTATCCCACTCCCCAGACATGGGAAGAGCACCAACAAACTTGCCTGGATGGCGCCAGTGGCATGAGCATCCTCCAGGTCCATTTGCAGCAGACGCAACAGAGCAATGTGCACATTTGCCAGGAGCTGAGACTGCTCTCCAGACACAACTGCAAGGCATGGGGAATCATAATTCAAGACTACACTACAGCACAGCTGCCAATGAATTGGCAGCATGCAGATATGTGAAAGGCATGAATTATCAAGTTACAGCGATCAGGTGATTCATACAGGCGCAGAGCCTTACTGACACAGCTAGCTCCTGAGCATGTTGTGTTGGCCATGGGGAAGAAAAACTTCCAAATGGATCTGCGTAGCAGCGCCCAAAGGTGCACTGACCTGCTGATAGCACATTGTCCAGTGCAACAGGTGGCAGCCCCAAGAGGTCAGAGAAGCTGTGAAGAAAGGCGCACACGGTCAGCATGTCACTGCCCTGCTTGTGGGGCAGGTCTGTAGCAAAGGCAGGCACCAAATTGAGGCTTGGGGGCGGGAACTCAGGCCGTTCTGGCAGGCTGCTGCCACGCTGGTCTGGCTGGTCCTCTGTGCCAGATCCATACCTGCAACATCAGCAGCTAGGTGTTGCGTATGTAATCTCAAGCATCTCGAACACCTTGCACTACAAGCAAAAGGTGCAGCTGAGGTGTGCATGTCTGCAAGCCTCAGCGCTGGCATGTAGCAATTGTTGGGCATCAACAGTCAAAGCCTGCTGCCTAAGTTCTTGCTCAGCAGGAATGGCTTACTCATTCAAAACACTCATATGTGCAATTCTATGCAGTGTTGCTCACAATGTCAGCAAATGATGGCACAATTGCAACACTGCCCTCATGTGCTGTGCCAGTAACCAACATTGCGCAGGGATGCATGCATAAATATTTTTGAGGAGCAAGGTGTCACTCACAAGCACCAGACCAGTTGGTGACGGAAGACCTGGTGACAGCAGTGCAGGCAAAGGGGCACTGGCTTATTTACTGCAGCCAAAACAGAAGCAAAGACATGACACTCATGCTTTTAAACTGTTGAGGTGTTTTGTACCCAGCTTGATGGTGTGCCTCCATCAGCTGCTCCCACTCAATGTCCAGGTCGTCTTTGGGGCCGGTGTTGACGTCACGCTGGCGCAGGCGCGTTGCTTGGCGCTCCTGAGCTGCAAGAGCACGCAGCAGCTCCTTCTCCCTGCAGAACAGTCACAAATCATGCTACATAATAGCCAACCATGGCCAGGTGGGGTCAGGGATCTTCATCCTAGTTCTGAGCTCCTGTGTGCACTGTTCGCTACTCACTGAATGGCAGGCAGTAAAACTTAAAAGCCTGAAATATGTGATAAATCTTGACAAGGGGTCTGTTGTGTCTATACCAGAGTCGGACACCCAGATGCAGCCGCAAGACAGCAGCATATGCACCAGGTGATGGCCTGAGGTGAGGTGCAGCCTGCAGGCTTGCAGCTTCTTTGTGCATCTTTAGGCGTATGGTGTATGCAGAAGAGTAAGCTGATGTAGTGATTATGTCTCACCGGCGCTTTTCATCTTGTAGTCGCTTGCGCTCCTCAGCCTTCTTCTCTTTTTCAGCACGCTCTGCTGCCTTCTTGGCTTCCCTTATCTGCAGCTGACGCAGCTTTTCAGCAGCCTTCTCCTGCGCTACCTCATCTTTCTTCTTCTCTCTTTCTAGCTTCTCCTTCACCCGCTTCTTTTCTCGCTCCATGCGCTCCTTGTCCTACAAGCACCGGTGCAAAGTCTTGAAGGGGGAGAGGGGGTGGGTGCGATCAGTGTTCTGGGTGAAAGTAGGGGAGCAGGGAGAGAGGGAGGTGATCTTCACACTGACGATGCAGTCTTCTTTCAGCTTTCATATACAAGCGGTGTGCAGTCATGCAGCTTTATTGCAGCTTTGTGGCAGATCCAGAGCACAACGCACACATGGCAATGATGACATCAAAGCAGAGGGGGTGACTACGGATGACACAGGAAGTCACAACATCATGCAGCAACAGTACCATCAGCTGACACCTGATCAGATGCACATGACAAGCAATCTAGTGACCTGAAATGGGTGCCAAGCAACATACCTTTGCCATAGTCTGCTCCACCCTCTTGGCCATCATTTGTGCCTTCTCTGCTTCCCTGTAAGCTCTGCGCTCAGCATCTTCTTTTGCACCACTGAGGCCCTTGCCAGCACTGGGTGGCCGCCGTATCTGACTCAAATTGAGGCGAGCCTTCTTGAACTGCAAGCAACACCAACAAAGTAGGGTGATTGCATCCTGCATGATGTGCAGTGCGTTTAACAGTACCTGTTGGTGGTTGCTGCGCAAACAGCTATGACCACAGTCTTGAGGCAGCTGTGTAAGAGGATGCAGTGTCTTGCAGCAAGTATTGAGCATGCTGCCATGAGGCAAGCAAACATGACATGCGGTCATTGGAAAGTGTGGTAGGTGTCGTGAATGCTGGTCTGCTCACGTTCATTCCATCTTCACCATCATCTTCCATCTCATAGCCATCGACCATGACACGCTTTCTCTTAGCAGGTCCATCAGGATCATCGTCATCAGCTCCATCTGGTGATGGTGGCTCATCAAAGATAAATGCCAGCTGAGGACCATCAGATCTAAAAGCCACAGGCAAAGTGGACTTGGCGTGTTCAACAAGGTCCCGCCATTCTGCATGGCTCCCACGGCTCAAAGGCACAGTGTCCATATCCTCAGTGCCTGCGTCTGAGTCTTCGTGAGAGGCCTGTACTTGAATGCCTTGGAAGTAGCCAGCATCTGCAGTATGGCTCGCACCTGTCATGCTTGCTGGCAACTGCGTTGAAACATATGGAGAGCTCCGTGCAGCTGACCATGCGGCCGACATGGCAGGTGCTGAGGACGCAGCAGCTGCAGCCACTGCTGTTGCGCTTGGGGTCTGGACAGACATTGGGGTCATTGCTGGTCTAGCAGGGCTAGCCTGGATGGGCAGACTTGGCTGAAATGCAGACATGCTGACCCCAGTACCCAGCCTTGCATTCTGCTGTGCAGCAAGGAAGGACTGTGGAGGGTACTGATGGGGAAGGAACTGCCTGGGCACCTGTGTGGTGATGACCCTTGCAGCCTGAGATATAGAGTCTGGTTGAGATGCTGGGTGAGGCTCAGGGCGGAACATTGGCTGTGTCTGAGCTGCAGGCAAAGTGTGGGATCTGGCCACTTGCTCCAATGCTGGCGCCCTGTGGGATGTCTGATGGGTCTCAGCAGGCGCAAGACGTGATGGGATTATGGGATTCCCATTGAGGTGGGAGTACGGCAGTGGCAGTGAGGCTGGCAGCTGAACAGAGCCTTGCTGGATGTATGCTGAGTGTGCAGGTTGTATCGTGCTAGCAGCGGGAGGAAAGGAAGCAGCTACAGCAGCAGCAGTTTGTGCAGCTGCTGGAACACCTGAAGTGCTAGAAGGCAGCTGTGCAGAAGGCATAGGAGCAGATGGCCTACTGAAAGGCATTGCAGCAGCAGCAGCAGCAGCGGGGAATGCTGCAGTGTTGGCAGCAGCATCAGGAAATGCTGATGCAGGAGCAGTTGCAGCTTGAGGTAAGCTTGCTGTAGTTGCTGCTGGAGAAGATGCCGGGAATGTGCTGCTGGGTGCATTGGTTGCTGGTGGTGTTGATGCAGCTTGACTTGTGCTTTGTTGTGTCTTCTTGTCCTTGCGCCTCTTGTGAGAGAACCAGACCTGTATATGCAGGAATTATGTTGAGGCAGTTCAAAGAACACGCAAACTGGTGCTGAGATCTGAGATATCACACCTGCACTTGGTTTTCGGTCAGCTGAATGCGGTCTCCTAAAGCTCGGCGCACTTCCTCTGCTGGAAATTGATTGACTGCATTTCATTGTATACATCGTAAGTGTACAGCTGTCCAATATCTCTGCCTGAGCAATAGCAACAAATGAACGTGTGACGACTTACTAAGGTAGGCAGCCTCCAGAGCTTCCCTCTGTAGAGGTGTCTTTATAGACCGCGCCCTAGCACCTGTTGGTGCCCTTTTGTTCTTTGAGTCAGGCTCAAGAGCTGGACCATTAGCTGTCTGAGCGAGAGCCTCGACCTGGTTAGGCTCATCTTGCATTCCTGCAAGCTCGACACATAAGCAATACTGTCATATCTATTCACAGCGGCTCGGCTTGAAGCAATAGCAGCGCTGTTCAGGACGGACGTCAGCAGCGACGCTCACGCGTGTCGATGCTTTAAGACCAAGCAACAACCAGCAGGATGAAAAGCTACTAGGCGAAGCTGTTCCCTTCGAGCCAGCTTAAGGTTTGATTACCACAGGGCGACTCTGCACAGTCATGCTAGAACAACACTCCCACTACAGCGCTCAAGGCCGGCGATGATCTTGAAGAAAAGACTGACCTAGCTGCAGCCCTGCTGTAGGAGGTTGAGCTGCCATCTCTTAGCAATCGAGGCACAAGCCCTCCAGCGCTGCTGCGACGAGCTCAGTCCCGACCGTGCTGCTGCGCGTGCGGCGAGCAGTAACAGCGCAATTGCCAACAAAAAGAAGACGCGCTATTCCCTGAAACTCGCCGGCAACTTGACTACCTCCTGACCTCGTACCCCACTTGCAGTTGGCCCGATCCTGCGCGCTTCTTATCAAGTGGTTTGTAGGAGGCCAAGCACAAGAGGGCTCGAGTTGCGAAGCCTCAGCTTGCATAAGTCGCCAAGCCTTGTCATCAGCCGTCTGGAAAAGATATGGATTGAGTTGTGGCCAGCTAGGCTCGAACATTTTTGCCACCCAAGACATAGCACTCGTCATCGATCGAACTCACATGCTAAAAATCGGCAAAAAGAGTTGCAAGTCAAGCAACTTGGCGGTGGCCGTATTCAGATTCCAAACTCTGGTTTGACTTTTGCTCATTACTTCGTACACGTTTGTGCTTGAGCGGGCTCTTGCTGGTCGGTTTTTCGAGGACCAGCTCGTTGCAAGAGCTGACAGGGTATGCACACAATGTGGGGGTGGTGCTGCTGCCGATTAATAACACATGATTCATGAATGCCCAGTTCTCAGCTGCCTAGGCAACAATATGCTGCTCCCTTTACCCCAAGCACTGACACTACGAGGCTATGTTTGCGCAAGCTCATATGCAGTCTGCAACTCTGTGTTGAAGGTTCTTGACTTCCTGAGATCATCACCTTGAAGGTTCCTGACTTCCTGAGATCACTTTGTTTCTATTTCTGCGTGCAATCAGAGCAAGAACAACTGTTGTTGTGTAGCAAAGGGTATGGCCGTTGTCGTGAAGGGAATTGCAGAGCCCAAATACAGTTGCCAACCGTTACACGTTGGCTGGCTAAAGCATTGTAGTCTTCCTCTCTCAGCAAGCAGTGCTGCCCGGAGCTATAAGCTTACTTTCCTAACAAAGAAGCACAACGTGCAGGCTGGGTAGCCAAGTCAGATGCCATGTGCTGCTTTGATCTTGTGTACGAAGATACTGCTTCGCTGAGTCTTGAGTGCCACATGATGCTGAAACTGCACACAGCATCGTCTAGCTTGTGACGAGATATCTTCAACATACAATTGTGCATCAACTGCATGATCCAGAAACAACTGCAACGTGGCTTGATTCCTCAAAGTCGTTGCTATGTATGCTGTGCATTGTTGGCAGGCCTTCTGTTTGCTTATGGTGCAAGTTGGGCTCAGCATAGACTTCAATAATTGTATAAAAGGTGGAATTGCTCCTGCAAACAACAAATATGTCAGTACTGTGTCAAGACTGCATTAGTGTAGAGCTGGTTCATAGGCAAACACTGTGGAGCAACACCACAAGTGCCATGAGTAGACCACGTATAAGTGCAAGACGAAGTTGCTGAAGTGGCTCACTGGGATCATACAAGACATCAGCTGCAACAATGATGTCAGGCTGAAAAGCGCATGGTTTGTCCCACTGCATCTGCATTACCCCCACCTCCTGCAGACAAGGAGGTTCATTCATGAGTAGGGATATACCTGGTGATCATACAGATAGAGCAAAAGAGTGCAGCATCATCCGGCCATGTTCACAGAATGCCTAATGATATGCAAGCAATGCTGATAGTTGCCTCATGCTGCAGGCAGGGAGGAAACATTGGCGCCTAGCCAGATGCCATGTTATGCTGTACTGAATTTGCAATGAACATTATTCATATGCATGCAGCTTGTAAGGAAACGTTCCTGACATGCAACAAAAGTCACAGCACTTGTGTTGCGGGTAAAACCGCAAACAAAAAGTAATACCTGCTTTGAGCTGTGTGCAGCAGGAGCATCCTGACTATCAGTTGATGAGGATTCTGGTGTGGAGGTACAAAAGTTGATAGCAAGGTTGTGCTTGCAGTTGCCTACTGCTGCAGCATTGCCGTCTGTGAGTTGCACAACAGCAGCACACACCCGGCACAGTGCAACTCCCACCACACCTGCCCCACAACCCAGCTCCAGACAACTTCGTCCTGGACCATTGCAAACATTTGTTGCAGGTAATTGTTGCAAACAAAAGTTGCAACCGGGGTCACCAGTTATTGTGTGAGCTGGCAGCACTTGATCAGTTCAGCCAACACACTAGCATGCATAAACTTGTCCATCAAAGCCTTGCATGATGTCTCTGCATGTGGCATGGGCAATGTGCATATTCAACAGATTGTGGCAAAGCCTTGAGGGCAGCATGAAACATCTGCATGTGGATGAGCTGCAATGCATTGCCACAAGCATGCAAGCGAACAGCCTGAATGGGCATGAGCGAGCAAGCAAAATTGACACGTCATTGAGAGCCAGCAACATGCTTGAAAGGTGCATGGCACTGACTGGTTGTGCTCTATGTCCTACCCCTGAAAACTTCAGGATTGCTGAGCACAAATTCAGCTAGTAGAAAGCCCGCTTCCCACTCATGACAGCCAGTCGCCCCCTCAAATAGGTTCAGCGCTAGCTTGAGTGTAATCAAGCCAAAATGTTGTTTTTCTGCTGAGCCATGGCCACTCTGTATGATGGCCGATGGTTGTTGGGGGAGGCCACATGATTCTGCACCAGAATTGACTGATGGACATGCAGCAGGCATCATGGTGAGCATGCATGAACCACAATTATGCTTGCAGCTTTCTGACATGACAGTCTGCTATGCTTGTGAGAGGCCGTATGCAGACAACAGACAAGCAGGGGTGTACATACTTGCAAGAGTTTGGTATTGGTCAAAGACAGTACATGGGTGATATCAAGGGGTGTCCAACCTGAAGGTTGCGAAGCAAAAGGATCTTCTAAGTTGTAGGCATAGGTCTTATAGCACCAGCCATCAGCCAACGCGTGTGTCCTTCTGCCAGCTTTCAACTGCACAGCTAGCTGCCCATGACAGTAAAGTCTACAGGCTAGAAGTCCCATGCGGTTGTACAAATGAAAAAGATTTCCTGATATGCTTAGGTCCTGGTCAGGTGCATGGAGATGTTGATGAGTTATCCTTTACACGTACAGAGGAGGCTCATGCAGAATGGCTGCAAAGGCACGACGCCTAACCTGGAGGTGGCTGCCTGTGAGATTCTGAGCGTGGAGGTCAGCCAGTTCGTCAACAAGCTCTTCCCTGTCTTCCTCCACAGCCAAAACAAGCGCCCGAAACAAACGGCTGCATCACCATCGATGTGCAGTATATGTACCCACACTTGATGGTATAGGAGCCTGAACACGATGTGACAGCACCTGCTGTAACCTTGCTCTGGTGCATACTGCAAACATACTTTGTGGCTCAGGCAGTGCACAAGGGCCTGCTGGGCCTGTGGTGTGACTTTGCCGGCATTTGCATTTCTGAGCAACTGAATCACCTGCATGTAAAGCAAGTGCGTTTTCCCTGCGTGCCGCAGCACATACCAAACCGTGCTGCTCACCTCTTTGGGAGGTTGCAATTGCCATACCCCACACAACAATTGCCAGTTCGCTATGTCAGCAGCAGTCTCACGAGGCTGCTCAAAGGAAGGTCGACGCCGCATGTTTCATTTATACAGACGGACGGCCAGTCCTGCAGCAAGAGCCAGTTTAGGGCAAAAAATAGGGTTGACATTGGCCCATACTCGAAATATGGTTCAGTCGTTGATGTATATAAATAGAAAATTCCGCAGGTGAGTACGACTATACTTGAACAGGATCTGTTCTATAGTTCGTACACCCGTCTGTTTTCTCTAAAATAGACAAACTCCTTAACTCAGAAGATGATACTGAGCTTCTGGCCCTGAGCGCGAAAGCTGCCGGCTGTGCCCATGTCGAAAGGCAAGGGCGCGCCGGCTTGATGAACGTCCCCTGTGCATCATTCCGCCAGTGGGAAGGCTCAGAAGCAATCTGATGGGTTCCTTCTTTTGCTTTCACTTGCAATTTGTTTCGTTCACTTGCGTTGTGTTTCGTTAAATCATCTCATTGTGAAGTGACAGGACCTCTGAGAACAGTTTAAATGATGTTGCATGTGTTGTTTTAGCAAGTCTTGCTGTAGTTAGCGTGCAGATTTAGAGTTTATGTCATCAAGTTGTACAGCACTGATACTATTTTCCGCAACGCTCAAGAATGCACTGCACAAGAACGCACGCCTGACCACAACCCTAACCTGGCTTGGCTGCTGCGCATCAACTGTATGACACGCACCAGGCCTCCTATTCTAGAAAATGTATGCAAAGCGTGATGATGCGGCAACCTACCTACAAACGTGATCAGTAATGAGGAAACACCTTGCACCTTGGCAAGCATCCTAGGACACATACAGCTGCAACAAGCCTTTGTGCAAAATTGCACACAGGCAAAAGACACAGACATGGGAAAAGCAGACACATATAAAGGCACACATCAGCATTGCTCTACAAATGATTGCACTCTTTGGATAAATTGCTTTGGCAGCTCCTCTTGCGGAACATGGCCACAATCCTGAAACTCAATTAGCTCAGCATTGGGAATCAGCTTGACCAGCCGCCTACTATTGGAAACAGGGACCAGGCGATCCCCAACTCCATGCAAGATCAGCACCTGTAGACATGCGCTCCTGCTCACAAGTTACAAAATACAGTTTTGTGCTCTTGCATGCTGTCCATGCATGCTGCACCCAGATGCACCAACAATCACTCTTTTAGACGTGAGGTGCCATGTACCTTGATATTTTGCTGAGCAACCGCATGAGCAAGCTGCTCTGTCTGTGACTGTTGCACAGTTCCATTGTAAGCATCTCTCAAGATCTGCGCAAGCCTTCGCTGATCTGCAAAAAAATTGCTCATCAAGTTTGAAAGGGTCAAGCAGCAAATGCCATGACTTGCTTGTGGCATCACAGACAGTGCAGCTGTGCTAAGCAGCTGTAGACTGCAAGGGCTGTAGCTTAGAGACAGCACACACTCTGAACCCACGTTCATCACAAACGCTGCTGAATCGTTGTCAAGGAAAGAGGGGATAATAAAGAATATTGATATGATAGATGTATGCTTGCCTGCAACACGAGCTCGAATGAACCTGACCAGACCAATCTCCCAGCCTCTCACCAGCTGTGGTAGCCTGTATGCATCCACTAGCTCATCACTGACTCCATCTCTGCTGTGCCAAGCATTGGACAGCCCTTTCACCCAGAAAGGACGTGACCTCACCAGCACCCTGCAGACCAAGTCAGAAGCTACAACTCTTGCCTCATTGCTAAGTATCACTCTGCTGTTGCTGCACTGTGCTGAACATCTTGCTGCACAAGCTGTGCTGATCAATCATAGCTACACAGAGCGTTGTTGTATCTTGTCAGGTGTCGCTTTGGTCTATGACAGCACCAGCCCCAAGAGAAAAGAATGATCCCATGGCGAATTTGTAGTCAAGTGGGCAGTGTATGAGGCTGAGCATGACACGTGGGAGCCTTTCAAAAATCTGAAGGATGCTCCTGCTTGTGTTTCAAGAGTACCGGAAGACTGTTGCATTGCAAGTAGCTGCTAAGAGCAAGGAGCATGACTCAGAAAGCTACATGGCTCCTGTGAAGCGCACGCATGCAGTGAGCAGACTTCTTAGGGAATCTCAATTGAGTCTGTGGTGTCAATTGAGTCGCTTGTAAAATCTGCTCTGGATTGTAAATATCCGTTCACTGCATACATACGTTTCACAAGAGCCATGTAGGCTTTGGGCCACATGGCTTGCTCTAAGCAGCTGCTCAACTCCCTTGAGACCTGTGCAATACAGCTTGCTCACAAAACTGTTTCGCCACTTGGTTCAAATTGCTGGCGGTGCAGACTGTGTTGCAGCTATCAAAACATGCGTGCGCTAGATGTCAGGCTGACAGACAAGAACCCTACTTGCCTGATGGCATCCCTCACCTCTTAGAGCAACACGACTCATGATGCACTATAGTAGCGTGTTGATGGCTTGATCTCAAGACACGAAAGACGTGAGAGGAGGGATGGACCTGAGGAAGAGGACCAATACAGGTTGTATGAGCCAAAGCACCAGCCCTGCAAAGCGTTTTGCAACTGCCTCTCCCAAGGCTAGAAGGACCCTGACAACGCGGTTTTGATTCTTCTTCTGTTTCCTGCACAACCGCTTGGCATAATAATGGCAATATTTGGGGAACTCTCCAGCTGACACTTGCAAGGTGAGTCTTGTGCTTTGGAGAAAGTCTCACATGTGTATCTTTGCAAGGTTTGATAAGGGGTAATTGACACGAGGGTGATATTGGCGCCTTTATCGAGGGTGATGTTGGCGCCTTTATGTATGGTGAACTATGCACTTGCCATGACTCAGCAAAAACAATATGATGCCCATGCAGCAAAAAAGCAAGAAACAGGTTCAATTGCTGGTGAAGACGCCATGTGCTTGTTACCTGCTTTGTCCAGACCCTGTTTGTTGCTGTAGCTGCGATGAAAGGGAGATGATTGCAGGCGCAACCAGAACCAAACCAGCTATGTCCTGCAGCCAGTTGGGGTGCCAAAAGCTTGGGAGGGTAACCGATGCTTACACAATGAAAATGCAAAGGAGAACAAGGCACATACAGCACTCAAGAGCCAACATGCTGTTACACCTGCACTGTGCATGCGCAGGCATTAGCAACACAAACACAAATGGTGTGCAAGGATCTCAAGGTGAAGGGATGCACAAAGTGGTGCATTGCTGTGCTGCTTACCTGACAGTGATGAATGACCTCAGCAGCTGCACAGGCAGCGCCCATGGAGTGCCCCATGAGTATGCGCTTCACACAAGGCCCCTGCTTCTTGCTTTCAGGAGCATCTTCAGCCAGGCCTGCCTGCTCGTTACTCAGCCATCTGTTACTGCCAGTATGGGTAATAGAATCCCAAGACGACTGGCTGGACATTGGAGATTCTGGAGGTGGTTCATCTATTCTGGGAGATGCAACATGGTTCTGCTCGCGCTCACCATGTTGACTGACATCACCAGGAGAGGTATCAATGTCTGAGCTTTCTGGAATGGGCTGATACGAAAGGCGTCGGCCTTGGCATGGTCTGCTTGCAGCTGCAGCTTCGATGCTGGCCCTACTGACTGCTGGCTCGTCCTCTCTCTGCCCTGCTTTGTGCTTGCTGCTAACACATTGCAGGTTCTCCAAGCTGACACCAGGACCCACCTGGCTATCCTGCTCAGATGGAGTCAGGACCCCTGCTGCTACTAGCTCGGCATCCATGACTAGGCGCCCTAGGCGGCCATTGAAGTCAAAAGAATACCCATCAGTGTGCCTTGGACGCTGAGTCAAGCCAAAGCCGGGCATGTCATGCTTTGTGACCTGCGCATGCAGCTGTTGGGCGAGGGATTTGTATACATACGACCAGGAGAAGGTGTTGGCGCCAAATCCATGATAGCAGTGAAGCGCTAGGGGTTTTGCTGTGTTGATGGCTTGAGCAAGCTTGTAGTGCACTGCTGTGCCACAAACGTCTCGGAACATTGAGTCATGATCTTTCAGCTCCTGCTCTGCCATCAGGCGGTCCTGCATCATGCCAAAGCGTGCCATGATAGGATTCACAAGCTCTGTAGGACTTACAGTACATGACCGCATTGCAGCATGCAGGCTGAAGCCAAGCAGAAGGCAGGCAAGGCCGAGCAGGCGGACAAAGTGCACAGCCAGCACCCACCTGATGCTTTCTTTCCAGCAGAAATGTCCTGCACACCGTCAACAATGCAGCAAACAAGAGCGCTACAGAAATTGCAAACTTTAAACTGAAATGATCTGGCGCCTTAGCAAGGTAAAAGGCCACACATGGGAGCACTGATATGGTAACAGCCACTCCTGCCTGCAGAAGCATGCGTTGACCAAGTGGCCGTAGGAGCTGCTGCAGTGCTGCTTCAGACAGGCTCTGTGCAGCAGAGAGAAACCCACCTCCAATGCAGTCAGACTAGCAGAGTACTCTAGGCGTGAGCTGTTATCCCTTGTCTGCGGCTGGGATACGGCAGCAGCTTTCGAACTATAGCTGGAATTGACGACACGGGTGAAGAGAGGCATCTGCAGTGCGAAGATCTACCTTGGTACGCAGACCTGTACGCTTACAATAACTTTGGATTGCCAACACGTTACCTGCTTCATGAGGTGCAGCGTTCCAGTCATCAGACGCGGAGAGGCTGGACGTAAAAGCTGGTTGAAGCGACTAAAACGACTTGAGAGTGGACTTGTGCAAGTCTGGACCGCGAATCGACGCATCTTCAACATAACATGCTTGATTCAGGAGATTGATTCATCGCAACAGAGGAAGATGCGCCATCAGCAGTACTGGGCACAAGTGCCTGTCATAAGTGCATTTACGAACATGTGCGCTTGCTATGTCAAGCTGATGCGGTCCGTTGTCTAGTCCGCCATATTCACAAAATATTGCCGTCATAGTTGCGCCCTGCTGTGTCTTATTTGGATTGCCGGGAGCAGCTGGTCATGTCAGGGTGCCAGTAACGACAGGGTGCCATGCTGGACAACTCAATCTCGATTGGTAGCACATGGTCGCGCCGTTTGATATTCTTAGTTCCGCTGGCTGCTTTCATGGGGCCATGTCCATCATAGGTATTTGACCAGGCGCGCATGGCCCGAGTAGACATCAAAGTGGTCCTCCTTGGACAACAAAGTGTAGGTACGTCTTGTATCCTCCGCATAGCGCCAGAAGCCGCTCGTCAGCTACTTGTTCCCGCATACATAGCTCACGATCTCCCCTGGTCACTGCAGGCAAATCTTGCTTGCTGGATCGCTATATAACCGGCATTTTTGAAGGCCAACCCAAAAACACCATAGCAGCGGCTTTCGCTGCCAAAAAGGTGTGTGCAGTGCTACTTGCCTGAAGGTATTCTGTGCACGTCTGCCTGTTCAAGCAAGTTCATGTGCTGCACGCTTGATGTAGATGCATGCAAGCTGCTGGCCTGCATGGTTACTTTGCTTTCTGGACGCCCGCATGGTTACTTTGCTCTTCTGATAGTTGCACTCTTATGCAGCAGCTGTATGCAGGTCAAACTGCAGAATGAGCGGGTAATCTCACTCGGTATATGGGACACTGCTGGTGCAGAACGCTTTCAGAGCATCAGCCGCATGTACTATCACGGTAGCAGGGCAGCCGTCATTTGCTTCTATCCAGGCAATCAACAAAGTTTTGCAAAGGCCAAGTTTTGGGTGAGCTCTACTCATCATGACAAACATTCTTATGTCTGGCTACAACCCCTGGTTCTGCATTGCCGAAACACATTTTGGAATACTTACCTTCAGGTGTTGGTGCTGCTGCAACACTGCACGACGCTTCAGGCATGACTAGATGCTGTACATGATGGCCAGCTCAGCAATGGCTGTATGTGCATGTAGGCTCAAGAAGTGACGCAACACGAGCCAGACTGCAAAATCTATTTTGCTATGACCAAATGTGACCAGCTTGATCAGCCCCCAGGGGTCGGCAATGATGGCTCCACTCTTGCGCCCTCATCCCAGGAGTCAGGTAATCAAGTCACTCTCGTGTGCAACCATTCACCTACTGCAACAGCATCACACTGCACAGAGGACTTTGCCACCACAGCTTTGTGACGGCAATGCAGTGTGATAGCTCTTCAACGTCAGAGCAACCCTTCATTGTGCTGCAATGCCTTTGAACTTCTTGCCATGCCACAGCTGCTCAAAGCACATGTGTGAGCTATCCTCTGTCAGGATGCTGACAGCATGTGAGTGCAGATGCAAAAGCTGACTTGCAGCTGGGCTGCAGATCAATCAGAACTGGCAACCACTCCAGATTCCAGGGACTCGCTTGCCTCTGATGAAGTGGTGCCCACTTGTAATCAAGAAGTGTTGGATGACGATATCTCTTCCTACGCCAAATCACAGCATGCAGAAGTTTTTGCCACATCTGCCAAGACAGGCGCTGGAGTGCGAAGGCTGTTTGTTGCAATTGCAGAAGACCTGGCAAATACAGTGCAGGAGGCACATGTTCAGCATACACATACTCACAGACACACTGTGAGGCCTGCATTACCCACATTCATGAACAGCAGACCAGGAACAAACCCATCAAGCCCACTTGATAGCAGTCATAATGCTACATATACACGAACGAAAAGAAAATACTTTCAAAGCTGTTGTTGTTGATGTTGTAAAGGCAGACATGTTGCTGATGTATCGCATGTTGCTGGGCAGTGTTGGCACATGCTGCAAAGCTGCACTGTGTTGATACGTCAATGGTCTGTGCTAAGAAAAGCAGCCATCCCCATGCTAAAAACATGCTCAGTCTCATGAGGCAATCATTATTGCACTACATTGGATTTTGGCCTTTGCTGAGCAGCTTCAGATGCAAAGCAATGACACATGCATGTACCTTGAGTACCGTACTCAAACTTTGACCTTAACACATGTATGCAGCTCTGTGTGGCTCCCACCAGCAATTCCAAAATATAGCTCGCTACACATGCAATGGTATACGCTAACACATGCTGTGTTCGAGCAGCGTATGCAGAGGGCTGCATGTGCGGCACATGATGTGCCCCTTCTAATGCATACAACAAGACAGGCTGGACATTCACTTCCGTGACAAAAGCAACGCATGCTTCGCCCACTGATCGGTAGCTTGAGTGATAAGCTGTTGAACATTGTGCCGTCTCTGCAACACAAGAGGACAGCGATCAACCTGAGTGAATCGCTGACTACAGGGAAGTCGGCAGTAGCTATAGCGTTTGGGTCTAATTTGGTAAGCGAATGCGACCTTTCTGCAAGTGCGCGGTGCTACAGGACTGGCTCACTTGTACGTGTGCGCTGAAGGGAGACTCTGTGTCGAACATACAAGCTGCAATCAAACAACTTCCAAGGCTTGGCATTGAGGTGACCAGCATGCACGACGTTGCGTGCTCACTACATTGATAACACGACTGCACTCATGATAAGTTCGACTTGTATCCCCGTGGTCTCATAAGTTGAGAAAATGCACAATCAGGTGCTGCGGCAGTCTAGACTGTATGAGAGTGCCCCTGCATACGTGACAGACCAGCCAAGATTTGTAAATGGCGCATTGGCAGCTTTGACAAGTCTGCAACCCCTTGAGCTGCTGGATGCGCTCAAGTCTGTGGAGGTGATTGCTAATCACAGACCAGTGCCTTCTTGCTTATGGTCCATAGTCCTCTACAGCCAGTCATTTTCAGCAAGCATTAACACAAAACTTATCATCGTGTCGCGCTCAATTGCAGGCAGCATCAGGCAGGAATTTTGCTGGACGGCGTTTTGGACCCAGGCCTTTGGACCTGGATATCATCTTCTACAGCAATCAGGACTTTCAGCATGACAGGCTGTCCATCCCACATCCTAGGTGGCAGGAGCGGGATTTTGTGAAAGCACCTCTTGCAGATCTGTTCAGTCCTGAGGAAGACTTGCACGACGGCCCTTGCAGTGGACTTGCAGACAGGCTTGCAGCAGTGCGCAAAGTATGGCAAGTCAGTCATGGTAAGCCTGTCTCAGCAAAACACTTCTTTTCGGCCAGGCATGCTGTGTTCTTGCACAAAACTGGCAGTCAATTGAGGCCCAGAGTGTCTGGCGTTGCATTGGCGCATTGCATAAGGAATGTGACTTTCATCCCCCTGCACAGCTGCCTGATGTGCCCTGGTCAGACACCACAGTGTGTGAGATCTTGCCCCGCAATGCTTGTGTATAATGTGCCAAGGCTTCTTCATCAGCAGCAGACTGTCAAAGCTGGTCCTACAGGTGGTGCACACGTGCCATCCCAGGACCTGCAGCCATTCATTCCCCTGTCAAACCTGCCAGACTGGGCCTGGCAGCAGCGCACATGGGTCATGGGCATTTTGAACATCACGCCTGACAGCTTCAGCGATGGGGGCCAGGTACAGGGGGTCCAGGGGGCCATCAGCCATGCATGTCACATGGTGCAGCAGGGGGCCGACATCATAGATGTTGGAGGGCAGTCTACACGCCCTGGAGCCACCAGGCTCACCACTCAACAAGAGGTGCAGCGAGTCATTCCAGTCATCAGGTGCAAAACACTGCCACCTGATCTGTGCTGTGCATTTTGTCCAGGTTCCTGACTTGCCACTTCTTACTCATCAGCTGCGAGGAGTGGAAATCCAGTTGTGCATGTCTTTGTTGCTGCCTTTGCCTTCAAATGTCGACTGGTGCATTATGGCATCCAGCAATTTGCTCCTGGACACTTGGTTGTCGTTGCTTGCAGCGCCCCCTGCTGGCCCTGTGTTCTATGCAAAGTCCTGCATTGCAGATGCGGACCATCAGTAAATCCATGATGTGACCGGGCCTCCCCGCCAGGTCATTGGTGCTGCATGAAGGCCTGTACAGTGTCATGTCACCTACAGATAAGCCTTGACATCTGCAGCAGGCTGATCACTGCATAGCTGTGCAATATCAAGAAGTCTACTTGGGATGGCAGGCAGAATCAGTAAATTGCGCCAGCAGCCTGTCAAGACCTTGAACTCTGGTTCTTGTCTCCTTGTCTGATTCATGCAACAGCAAATGGCACATGGCGATGCGGCCAAATGGAAGATACTCCAGCCTGTTCACCTTGGTGGAGGAGACTGACCCAGTGTACTAGGCAGGCAGTTGAGCAAAAGGGGGTGCATGGCACTTGACCCACAGCAGACCGCTGACATGGTGCTGGCTGCATGCAGGGCAATGAGGGAAACGCAAGAGCTGCAATCAACCCCCATTTCGATAGACACCTTTGATGCTGAGGTGGCTGCACAAGCAGTGGCAGCAGGAGCCCACATGGTGAATGATGTCTCTGGCGGCCTCATGGACCCCAACATGCATGCACAGGTGCAGCGCTCTTTGTACTGCTGTTGGTTTGCTGTACCCATCTCACATGTTGCCTGGCAGGCTGTATCTAGATCGCATGTAGGCTGCCATGCCTTCAGCATGGCAGGGGTGTAATCTTCAACCAGCATGGGCATGCTCTGTGTCTAAACAACTGCACTCCTTTGCAATGCTTGTCACACCATGCATTGGCTTTGCCGAGCTCGTGCTAAACCCCCCAACCCCACTTGTTGTCTTGAGCCACAAAAAAAGCTTTGAATGATCATGAGCTCCTTGAATCACCCCTCGTACCGCAGCATTTTCTTGTTCTTGTCTTGTCTCCTACCGGGCAGCTGTTTCCCCATGAGCATCCCTGAGGAACATCAGTGAATCTTGCCTACCAGTGCTGTGCAAGGCAGAGGGCATCAGCCCCTGTACGCAGATGGTACCAGCCCTTGTGTGCAGAGGGCACCAACCCCTGTACATAGATGGCACCAGCATCATGTGCAAAGGGCAGAAGTTCCTGTGTGCAGCACATTCTTGACGCTGAAGTCCAACCTGCTGCTGCTGCCATGTATTGAGCCTCAAGCCAAGCTTTCACCAGTGACACAATATTGTGTTCCAGGTGGCAGAGCTGAATGTGCCCTACATTCTGATGCACATGCGAGGCGACCCCAAGATCATGCAGCGCCTGACTGACTACACTGACACCTGCCTGGAAGTTGGACAAGAGCTTCAAGCTCAAGCTGAGGCTGCAATGGCTGCCGGCATTGAGCCCTGGAGGATCATCCTTGATCCAGGTGCAGGCACTTTCAGCTGTGCTTATCATACACCTTGTACTGCTTGCACAACACAGCTGCAAATACTGGTAGCCTTGCTGTGTGCTGTCCTTTACTTCACCTGCACCTGTGTTGAAGGCCTTGTGAGGTTGGAAGCCGCCAAGCTCGTTGGTGGAAGGCTACCTGTCAGCACCAGAGTCATGCTTAACCAAGTCTCCATCAACCTGCTCAAAGCCACACTCACTGTCAAAATCACTATCAGGCTCATTTTTGCTATGCACAGTGCGTAGATTATGCCCTCCCCGCTCCATGCTTGGGGCTTAGTTGGTGCATCAAGTTCTCTGCTGCTGCTGGCAGCGTTCTAGTTTTGCCAGCGGCTGTGGAAGTTTTAGTACTCTGAGGCTTTGGCACACAAACAGCAGTCTCCTACCTAGCAAAATACAGACTTGAAATTGATGTCTGAGCATCATCCATAAAGGCATCATCCATAAAGGCCGGGTCGCTGCATGGTATAAGGGCGTCTTTCAGCCCTTGAATGAACATGCTAGCGCTTTCAGCTTGGCAGTGCACAAAGGAAAGCACTGTCTCTTCTGCAGGAATTGGGTTTGCCAAGGATATGGAAGGGAATCTGGAGATCATGAGTGGCTTACCACGCGTCCGCTCCCAGCTAAAGGGATCTATACAAGGCATGCCAATGCTGCTTGGACCATCACGCAAAGGCTTCCTTGGCAAGCTGACAGGTAGTCTTGCTGCTTGTATGTGCTCTCTCCCTGATTGTCGTGCTTCATTATGTTGCGCTGCCAGCCTATGTGCCCACATGTGCCCAATTCTTCATTGGTACATGCTGCTTCTGAACTTTTGCATGTTGGATCAAAAGGCAACAGAAATGCTGTTCAATGCAAACAGCTACAGTCTGAGCAGTGTCTGCGCAACCTGGGGTCTCCATGCATGTGGGTTGATTTTTGGACATGCACAGGCCAATCACTTGACATATTGTGGTCCCCAACCTGGAAACAGATGCAAATGTTGGTACAGGACTAGTTGCAGCGGGTGACTTTCAGGCCACTGGAAATTTGTGCAGGGCATGCTGTTGCAGCAGACCGGGACCATGCCACAGCTGCTGCAGCTGCGCTGTGTATAGCCAATGGCGCCAACATCATTCGAGCTCACAATGTAAGAGCTGCATCAGATGCTGCCAAGGTGGCTGATGCAATATGTACTACAAGCCCTAGGAGGCATTGCTTCTAGTAAGGCAGTACAACATGGTGCATGGCAATGTCAAGGACTAAGTGAATTGCTTAAAAGAGCAGATTGTGGCTGCAACTCGATTTGCCAGGGCATTTGCAATATTGTACGGGGCAATTTTCTGGTCAGAGGGGTACAAGCATGACAAATGCCGAATGTGCAAATGATGGTCTAGAGTAACAGGGCGGTAACTCAAGCAGTGCCACCTTGACACAGAGTGATTTTCTGCCATTTCTGCATCAAACGTGTCATTTCTGAGCAACAGTGCAGAAGAGCCCGGCATGCCTGTTGTGGATGGGGAGTTTGTTACAAGAGGAAACCATCAAGCCACTCATACGCTTAATTTCGATAGCACTGCCTGCAAGGTGCAAGTGCATAAGCTCTGGTCTTGCAAACAAAGCAGCTTGACGGCATGACTTGGTACACGAAATGTCAAACTGAAACCAGGTCAATCAGGGGTTGGAATCTGTATGTCCTAGATGTGGAAAAGGGATGCAACCTGACTGGCCTTGATGTTCAGGCATTCCGTTGATGCATAGATACATAAGTGTCTTGGACATGCATGAGCCGCTGTGAGCTCGAGATTGTGGCCAGCTGCAATCTTCTCTTCAGACAGTGACTGTTCATTCTTCCAGACCTCTGTTACGGTGACACTTGTCAGCTGACAGCAATCCACCCTAGTCTGAGCAAGGTACCTTCTTAAGATGTCCACGTGACTCACTGTATACGCTAGGATTTTCATCATTCCAGCTGGAATGCAGGCATCTTATCAAGTTGAATCCAAAATCGAGGTTTTGTCTCTACACCATCAGAGGTAGATTTGCATGATATATGAATTAGATTTGGGCCAACCTCACATCAATCTGCCTGACAGTGTGCTCTGCTGCTTGCCTTCTGATCCAAGCATTTGGCAAGCGCTGCAATCACATTCAACAGTTTCTAGATAGGCTTTGATGGCAATTTTGGCTAAAATCTCAAGCTGGCTTGAAAAGTTGCCTGGAACCCTGAAAGACTATAACAAGCAAGTGACTGTGGTAACAGCACATGTCTATTGGCCAGATAGCTTTTGAAACCAACTCTGAGTATGAAAGCTTGCAATTGCTTCATTGTGAGCCCGCTATCATGTTGACCTGCCTACAAAATTACATTAAGCTACTTCTCTTGATCCTGTCCGTTATTATAGCTGAAGTTGCTCAAGCTGAATGTGCATCCATGCTAGATCCCTGTTGCTTTCTCCTTTTATGCTTTCTCCCCTTATCCATGACTGCGCAAGCATGCTCCATGCAAAAAATGTGTTCAAAACTGTGAGATAGGGGTGTGGAAACATTGCAACTAGATTCATAACTTCAACTCATTGTATTGTATTGTACATTGCATACGTTTCAGCCTAGCGTCATGCAGCACACCACGCCAACATCTTAGCTTGATGATTATTTTGCTTGATGCCGGTAGCCAGTGCAGTCAAATTCTGCAAGAGCATCAGCTGACCCTCTGACACGTGCTGTAGCCCTTTGAGGCGGCGATTGGCTGTCAGAGCATGCAGCCATATCTGGCCATTAGGGTGTAAGCTGGTGCAGCTGAGGGAGTTCAGTTGTGTGCTGTGTCAGAAGCAGCCACAAGTACTCAGCCACTGACCTCATTAGCAAGCTATACCTTCGCCAGAGCTGGGTTTGACAGTAATAAGTAGGCTCTGCAGTGCTGGGCAACATGCAGCTATTTCAACCATGCGACCATACTGCCAAGATTCCCATGCCGGCAGGTGCAGGTGAGTGACGTGCCCAGGAATGATTGTGCACTGTGCTTTGGCAGCTTGGCTCAACGCCCGACAAGTGCGCATATGAGCAACATATGGAAAATTGTCGTCCAGATAGACAGTCACAGCCTGTAGTTCCCTCACTGCTGCAGCAAAGGATCTGCTAACAAGCGCCAAGGCTGCTCTTGATTCCATACGAGCTATGTTTGGCACCCTTGTCAGGATTTGCTCCAAGACGTGTTTGGGGAGACTAGAGAAGTCCTGTGAGTTGCAACTCAATGAGTATTCTTTGCTGCAGAACCTGAGCTCCTCGTGAAATGCACAAAGTACAGCATGCGGCAGGAAACGCAGGCTAAAACAGCAGGAGAACGGCACAGGGTATCACAAGCATGACCTCACCTGATCGGGCCCCGGCTGCATATTCTTTGTCGAGACCTGTTTGACTTGGGAACACGCTTTTCCCTAGCAAGCTCATCACTTTCCTGGGCGGTGTACCGTAAATACCTGTGGTTTCCGTTTGACATTGCAATATTCCTAGCGCGGTTGCATCAGGCTGCTAAAGTCAGCCCTTCATCACTCGGGGGTCACTGCGCAAGTAGAGCAACGAAGTAGACTGCAGTGGTACTACCATAGACTGCACGCAGTTGTACGCTCAGCGGTGTGCAATGCTTTACTTTGAGGTGGGGCATGAGGGAATGAGAAGCAAATCATGCTCAGATGCATTGTTTAGAATGGCAGGAACACAGAACTGACATGCTCTGTCGTGCAGCCGATTATGTTTCAAAAGTGATAGTCTCTCAATGGACTGTCTCATCTCAAGATGCTGCAGCCATGCTGCACAATGTTGCAAAATCCCCTAAAACATATTGTGCTTTGAGCGTGGCGTCGCTACGGCTTCAAGCAAACACCCCAGTCATGTACACTTACTGAGTAGCAACATTGCATCAATTGACGTCGCTGCAGCTTGCAAAGGTATGACATGGGCTGATATAGCACTACTCCCACAATCAGCTCACCCATTCTATGAAGCTGCGAGCATTTGCCGGTGGAACCGATGCAGACGCCCGTACGCATCACCAAAAGACTTGCATACTGTCAGCGACCCCTGAATCCATACAGGCAGTTTCCTAAGGGGCCCATTGAGGACATCAGAACTGCCTTGCATGACCCCACAGTTACCACTGCACCATCGAGCATCAGCAAGCACAATTGCTGCATAGTCGTTCCTATGCCTGATCACTCTACCAACACACTGATTGACCGCCTTCATGCAAAGGTCCTCATAGTATTCCCTGCCGGCTGTCAAGCCCTTGCCTGCCACCTGATGACTTGTTGACTGGCTGGCTTGATTTGTGCTGGCCGTGTGGTCACAAGCACCAGCAGCAGTCCTGTCAGACTCATGCACAGACAGGACCTGCCCATCACAACTTGCTGATGATCCTTTTGCTGGTCCTGCTGCCCGTGCTGGTGTCAGAGCATGCTGCTGCTGCTGCTGCTGCTGCTGCTGCTGCTGCTGCTGCTGCTGTTCATCCATGAATCGCATGCGCTCCTGCAGTTCTGGATCTGTAGGGTTAGGATACGGCATGCCAATCATGACCACACACCTGCAGCATATGTTCATGCTATGTGGCAGCCCATTGCATGCATGTGTTGAAACATGCAGGTCCCCACCCTGAAGCCATTAAGTTAGGGACAACAGCTCAGTAAGCAAGCGAAGTGACCACAATCATCATCATCATCGTGCTGAATACATCTATGGTGGTAGCAGTACTCAGCATGTACAGTCTATGCTGACAAGAAGGCCTACGGCGAGACAATGGCTGCAAGCTTGAATGGATTCTTTGAAGTGCAATAATCCCTAATGAGCAACTGTTTCAAAACAGCGGGTTGGAGGTAAGTCGTCGCCGAAGGCTCCTCAGTGGACTTTCAGAACTCTAAATGTGTCGTCAGACACACACAAAGCCTGGATTTAGATTCTCGACAAGCCCTATAGGCTTGCAGCCAAAAATGTGCAACACGACGATGTTTACCTCCCAAAGCCGTCACTGAAGTTGATGCCCTCTGAAAGTTTTCCTCCCATCACACAAAGCATTAAGCCACCTGTGCATTCACTGCTACTGCTGCTCCTGCTGGCATTGCCTGGATTGCTGTCTTCAATGGAACCTTTGCTCAAATTCCCACAGGCACTGCCAGCTCCAAACGTTGGGGGCACACTGGCTTGTTTGTGCCTCTGTGACTCAGATGCTCTGGTAATGCATTCAGCATAGCGCTGCAGCATGCTGTCTACCTCGCTGGCAGCTCGTGGCTCTCTGTAGACCTCCTTCTTGGTGGACAGCTGCTTGAGCAGGCCGGTCTGGGTCCAGCGCGCATACAGCTGATCACAATGGGCAAAAGAGGGGCAGAATGCCACCACACCCTGTGGCAAAGTCAGCAGAAACGGATGTTGATGGTCTGATGCAGGACTTGAAGGCGGATGTCAACAGTAACCGTAATGAAGCAAAGTATGAGTGTACCTTGAGTGGGATGCTTGGCAAAACCCCTTTGGTGGCTCAGACAAGCAGCATTTTTGCACATTTGTTGGTTGTTGCCTCAGCAACGTACTACAGAGCTGTCCGCAGCATGGTGAGTGCAGTGCCCTAGTGGCATATGCATGGCAGTTTTGCTAAAGCATGCAGGCCTGCAAGGGCTTTGCAATGGCCTCTAAGCCAGCAAGCAGCTCATGCATGAAAGGAGACACACTGAACAGATGCATGAACACACTGTGATCCAAGTGCATTGTCTGCCTTTGTTAGTTTGGTACATTCTATATCTTGCTTGCTCACAGACACTCCTAAATGAACAGCATTCAGGCAACAATGACAATGCAGGCGTTGGAATACCACTGGTGTTCAAGGGCAGGCAGGCAGGTTCAGGACCACCCAAAAGCACCCAGGCAGGCAAACAGATGCTTGAGCGCCAATGGACAATACGGCTAAACAGACAGCCTTGACGACAGGCATGTCTAGCACAGCATCAGTCCAGCACCACTGCAGACTTGCAAGGAGTATGTAGGGAGATGAGCTTGCAGGCAGAAGAGGGGGTTGATTGTGGGGGGTGGGGGGGTGAGACCTGAGGGGTGCAGGAGCAGATGTTGAGCAGTAGGCGCCCAACTTCATCTAGGCTGCTGTGGGAGCCCCTCTGGTCATGCTTCAGCTGCAAACTGGCTCCAGAGGGACCCTGCACAACTACCAAGCATTACGCCTACTCCCTGACTTGAGACTCAACATCAAATAAAGACCTCATGTCATCCACAACAACAGCAACAAGCCAGTAAAACAAACAACACATACCAAAACCATGCATGTTGTCAGTAATCAGGCAGCCTGGTGGGTGCCAGGCTTTCAGTAACAGTCACAAGGATACAGAAGGCAGATGAATGCATGTATGAAGCAGAAGGACATATTGTGTGTCCTTCTGCTTCATTGCTGAAGCAATGAAGCAGGAGATCAGTTCACAAAGCTCATTTGCAGCCGCTGAGCATCCATCACTGTACTTTATCCTGGCATAGAAGGATGGCTTTGGCAACAGGCCATCCTTCTATGTTGAGAAGACTTCTCTATGTGATACACAGTCTTGAGGCAAGAGGCAAGAGGAGCAAGGCCTTGCCTGTGGTACAGCCAGGGCTAGCAGGCGCTCTTTGGGGACAACATGGCCACAGGCAAAGTGGGTGATGGCAGAGGGGGGCAGGGTGGGAAAGAGCTGGCGTGTGAGGGAGGCAATGGGGGACAGTGTGCCTGAGGCCAGCACCACTGCATGTGCCTGCTGCACTACCTGCACTCACAATACTGCAGCTTCCTCAACAGAAATGTGAGTGGTGCACTTTAGGACACTCCCGCCAATCTTAGGTCTAAGGACTGGCCCCTGAACCACTCTAGAAGAACTGCAGTGGGAGTGAATGCGTGAGTGATCTGCGTCGTCAAGTGAGGTAATTGAGCAGGTGGGTGGGAGGGTGAGTGAGTGAGTCCTTGAGTGAGTGAGTGAGTGAGTGAGTGAGTGAGTGAGTGAGTGAGTGAGTGAGTGAGTGAGTGAGTGAGTGAGTGAGTGGGTGGGTGGGTGGGTGGGTGGATGGGTAGGTGAGTGAAGGGTTGAGTGAGTGGTGAATGCGTGAGTGAGAATGTACAGAGAAACGCGTGAATAAGAATCAAACGCTGAGACAGGCTCTTGCTTGATGGCTTACATACTGCATTAGCTTGGGCAAGACCTTTGCACACAAGCAGGAAGCACAGCAGCTACGGAAACTGACTCAGGCATGATCACTCCTTATGAGGGATTTGAGATCTGCACCAGGTGGACTGCATATAAGGCATTTCTGGCAGAGCGCCCACTGACCAAAAGCAGCTCACTTTTGAGAAATGGGCAGCAGCATTGAGGAGCAGGAACTTGAGGGTACCGGCAGCTGGATCCAGCAGGATGCGGCCATCAGCATCTGCATTGTTGAGGCCAGCCATGAAGCCCACCATTGCATGCAGTGCAGACATCTGACTACCTGCAAGAGCACACCAAAGAGCCTGTGTTGCAATTCAGAAACATGAAGCTCTGCAACATCACAAAGACATACACATACTGCACTGCAGAAATCTGGATGCATGCAATGCTACACCAGCATTTCTGTGTTGCATTGAAGAAGCCAAAATACCTGCTGTGTTGTCACAGCAGAGATCAGGCTGCCTTCAGCCTGACATGCAAGACTACTTGGATGCAGTGCAGACCTCCTTTGACTGCCTGCAAAATAACATGCCGGACTGCCTGCAACATGAACTTGCTGGACTGCCTGTTTGCCATTAAAGACATGGCATGTGACCGTACTTAGTCAGCATTAGGTATGGTGCCAGCTTGCAACCTCCCAGCAAGATTGGCAAAACGCATGATGGGCAACTGCAGAAGATCGTGCCTGACAAAACCTGAGCTTTGGCTTCACACAGGTGGTTGAACAGTGCTGGGATTACAGAACTATGGTGTGCACATGGCGTAAATGTGCTGTGTATCAAGGTCCTATCTAGGGTTGTTGTCCAAGGCTTGAGCTTGCATCTGAGTGTTGCCAAGTGCTGCAAGCTATGTCACAAGCACCGCTTCTGTGCTGTCAATGGCCTGCAGCAATGCTTACTTTACATTTGGGGTGGTGCAATCAAGAACACGGAAATGAGCAGGCATACTCACGGGAGCTGCTGTTTGCAGAGAGCATATATAGTTGATGTCCTGACGCAACAAAAAGCAAGTGTGCAGCTACCAAGCACTCACCTGCTTGTCCAGCAGCAGCAGTGCCATGAGGCTGAACAGAGCCAGCATCAGCCTGCTGCTTTGCAGCGTCTGCATACCCAGCCACCTTGAACAGTACCTTACTGTCTTTTACATACCTGTGATAAAATATTCAGCAGCTCAACCACACTTGCTTCTTTTGCTTGTGCACTTAGCTATGCTCGCAGTGAGCTGTGTAGGTTTTGTGTGCAGGGAGGGAGTGTCTCAGGAGCGAGGCATTGGCAAGAGGTTGAGAATGGAAGCAGTGTTCCCAGCATGGTAGCTTGCAACAGTTGAAGCCTCTTCAGGACGGCAACAATCACATGTCGTCACAGGCCCAGAGCGATGTGTCTGTTTGCAACAGTTGCTTGGTTGTCAAGCGTGCTTAGAGAAGTCATGCTTGTGGCATGAGCAGCCTCAACCTCCATTCAAGTAACTCTTGATGAAGCTGAGATGAGGCAGGCAGCCTGTAAGGTAAGGATAGGCAGCTGATGAAGTTAAAGCCAGCAGCTTATTCCAAGGATCCAGACGAGCAGCTTATTCCTAGTAACAAGGCTCATATCCCTTGCTGCAGCTGAGTGAGGGAAGGCAGCTTGCCAAGTACGTTTGGAAGTCAAGGCGGACTAGTTCATACACTGAGATAAGGCAACTCACCGCAGGAGCTTGAACATGTTGACGCCATCCAGACCGCTGTTGAACAGGAAGTCATTGACTCGCTGAATGCACTGTTGGCCAGGCACAGGACGCTCAACAGTGCTGCGCAGGGCGCAGGCCAACCCAATCAGAGCTTGGATGTGCCTACTGTTGCCTGCACATTCATGCCAATGCTGATGCACGCTGAGCATCTGGATAAAATGTATTTGGTGGTTCTGCTATTTGCACCTCCACAGCAATGCTGATGTTTTTTCCATGTGGAAGAGCGAGGTGTGCTCATTGGTCAAGGGGAGTGTGCATTGGCTGCAGAGTTGCACTTGGACTTTCACGCAATGGCAGCTTCAGGCAAGTCATGAGTGTCTTCCTTGGAAGACAAGCAGACAAGATTTGCCCTGCATATCACCATAACAAGGAAGGCGTTGCCATGATCATTGATACACTCTTTCACTATTGCTCTGGACGAGGCTGTCATTTTGTTACACAGCTACCAGTCATTGTATGACTTGATCATTCCCAAGCTGACACGTGTAGAAGCTGCACTGAATGCTGCGGGGCAGTGTCAAGCAGCCCATGGTTTTCACAGAGCACAGCTGTATATTATGACCAGTGCGGGTGCAGGCCCTGGAAGGCTGGAGGCGGCCCATCAAGGCTTTCATCAAGACAGCTGAAGACCAACTTAAGGCACATCTGTGACTGTCTCCATCAAAGAGCTGATGAGCAGCCTCGAGCCTACCAGGGCCTTGCCTGCAACCCCTGCGTGAGGTCACATCACTGTTTACGCACTCACATTGCAAAGTCACATAGTCAGAGTGAAAAGTCATGCAGTCACATCACACAGTCACTGTCACAGTACGTGGTCGTACAGTCTCAGTTACAGAGTTAGACAGATGTGGGTCTTGTGAACAGTAGACCTGCAGCCAGCCAGGTCCTGAAGCGTTCAAAGTAGGTGCTCAGCTGGGTCTCTGCAGCAGTGAGCTGCTGGGCTGACACCTCAGCACAGTGGGCACTGTTGACAGCGTCCACCAGGTTGTGGGCCTCGTCCACCACAATGATGCTGCCCTTCAGCTGCAGGCCCAAGGACTCCCGGCTGTCCTGCATGAACAGAGGGACTTGCCACCCACGCTTGTGATGCAAGCTGCAACAGTCTGTATGACACGTGGTCTGAGATATCAACAGTGATGATGCACAGCTTTTGCCTGCAGGGTGCAAAGATGTGAGGCCATGCAGGGCTTCCTGGATTGCTTGCATGCAATCGGTGAGCGTACAAAGCTTTTGCCAGCATCAGCACACAAAACAAGATCTTATTTGTACATGATGGCATGAGGCAGGTTGGAGGTCTGAGGAACTCTTGTACTTAACCCTGAGGCCTTTGACATGCCACATGCCATCATATATACACAGAGATGGTCCATTCTGCAGGTAGCACCACAGCCATGAGCTGCGTGCCATCCTTTACGTCATATACACTGTTCAACTGACCTGAGCAAGAAGCGCAGAGTATGGCAACAGAACCAACTGCGCATCTGGCACAGCAGAGCGTGCTGTATAGTATGGGCACACTGACTTGCGCCGCCCCTGCTTGCCTAGCTCCTCCACATCCACTGGCTGGGCTAGAATTGCTTCCCTGAAGTTGTCCTTTGCCTTGGACTTGGCCTTCATGAAAGGGCAGGACCCACCACCCTTGCTTGCCTGAAAAGGTACAGCTTGCTGACCCAACTTGACCTCAACCTGGCGCCAGTTTGTGTTGACAAATTGACAAGAGTGCAAGTTTGCTGGCAGGGCTGCCCACTGTGACACTCATTTGTGCAGGCGTTTGCTGGAGAAAGCAGTCCACCTGCACATCTACTGAAGCTAGCAAGCACCTGCATCGGGCACTTATTCTTTGCATTGACATGAGGTTGCTTGAAACACTGTGTTTTGCATGTTGGTGCAGTAATGTATGGAGTAGGTCAGGGTGAGGGTGTGCATAAGATTTCCTGAGCTTGAACCAGACACAATGGCTCTCACCTTTGTCTCGCAAAAATGGCTGTAGTTGCTATCTGAGTGCATCAATAACTGTGACTCTTACCTGCAGCAATCAAAGCAATGCCATGCCCTTGCACAGTTGCATGTGCGTACCTGTCCTGTCACCACCTGGAGTAACCCCCATTACCATTATTGCATGTATATGTGACACAGAACAATAATGCAAACGTTGTGACAGTATTCAGAGGGGAAGCACCTTTTGTTTCTTGGGCTCCCCTGTAGCTTGCTTCTTGGTGGGTTTGCCTTGCAGCATTTCAAGGCACCTCTCATTGATGCGACTTAGCGCTCCTAGCTTCAGCACTGATTCATTCACACATAGCGCCTATGTCCAGGCAAGGTCAGGGGTTACAACATTGATACCTCAGTAGTATCACAGTGACAGTGAGGTGAGGTGTGCTGTGCAACAGTTGCCAGTTGCCTTACTGACAATGATGTCTTTGGGAGACAGCACAAATTCTGCTGGAGCTGGTTTCAAGGCAATGCAGGTAAGTGTGACGTGTGTGCACTGGCAGGATGCACTGCAGACATCTGCTTCCAGTTTAACAGTGGCACATTGCATAATTTCATGAGAAGACGGTGCTGCTCACCTTCCTTGATGCTAGAGCCACAGTTGCAACAGTGTCTGCAAAGCTAGTCCGCTGCAGCTCACTGATGAATTGGCTAAGCTGAGAATGCGTGCGGCTGCAATAGAAGATCTGAAGGCACAGGGAGCACGAGCGAGTCAAGCATATCAGGCTGATCATACTTCAGAGGCTGCCAGAAAAGGATGGTCGGGGATCATGCCACAAGAAGGCCTTCTATGGGCAAAAAAGTTGAGTGCAGAAAGCTGTGGAGGCCCTTGACAGGGGCTTGAGAACCGTACATGTGCCACGCACCTGCCGCTGCTTGGGTCTGCTGTCCTCAAGATTGTGTTTCCATGATGCTGTAACAGCATCACCCTCACTGTCGCTACTGCTGAGGATAGCTGCATGGGGCATCCTACAGTTTGCGACACTTGTTGTGGCTGTGAAGTGCACAGTTCAGTGTGGAACAGACCATAACTCCTGTACCTGTGTTTGCTTGAGACTAAAGGTTCATCGCTGTCTGATATCCAGATGTCAAGCAGATGCTCGGCCCCTAAGTTCTCAGGTTCCTGGTCTGCAGCCTCGGGCTCAATGACAGCAGGTGATCTAAAATGGGACGCTTGCTTGTGATGGCTGCGGTTTTTTTTGCCAACAGGTGTTGACAATTTTGAGCTGGATGTCTTAGGGCGGCTGTCAATGGGAGCAGCAAGCCATGCAGGTACTTGTGGACCTGAAAATGCAGCATGAGGTCAGACTGTGTTGCAGCTGTAACAGAGCAGCCCAATGTTTGAGATCAGCAGAACTCTGATCACCATCTGAGTCAGTATCTGAAACTTGGTTCTCTTGGGGTTGTGTATTTTCCAGCCATTGCAAAACGCTACAGATCAGGCTCAGAGTTTTGCCAGTTCCTGCATACAACGTTGTTGCGAACAAAGGGCGTGTGTAGAAAAATGCTCAGCACTTGCTTCCTAAAGTGCGACCTGTCGGACTCTCGAATAGGCCGACACCTCCGGTCTCGAGCGATGCATATATGCTTTCCATAAAACTTTTCTGTATGTGGTATGGCTCGTACGGGAACGCAGGGAACGTCTTCCCACCTATACACAACCTTGTTCAGATCAAACCGCTATAACACAAGCCATTTCAGTTCTGAAAGAGACCGCAAGCCTTGCCTAGATCGCCGAAGTCTCGGTCCGAGCGTGACGTCTCCATCGCGCCGGACCTTGCTCTCAAACAGACTATTGGTAAACATATGGAGGCTTGTGTGGGACTTCGAGTCCTAAGTAGGTCGCTGTCATGAGCGAGTGGATGATCAGGCTTTCGTACATGTTGCCGTATCGATAGTATGCTATTGGCTGCGACAAGCGCAGATACTGTCAGCCAAATCCAAAGGATGCAGACGCTGTAGGCTATGGAATTGGTGGCCTGCCATGACATAAACTGCCATCGATGCAACTTGTGCCCATCGAGAACACTTGTCGATTTTGCCTCTGGGGCTTCGTCGTTTCCGCCCTATGCCCTTGCCCCGCTGCAGGCTGGAGCTTAGTTTGAGAAAGCTTTAAAACATCTCATGTTCTCAGCGCAAGTGCTCCCGACACAGCCCGTCAAAAGCCGCTTTGCTTGTTTCAAAGGATGCTGCATTAGGCACACCTAGCTCCTGCAGGAGCCGCGAGCAAGCTGCTCGCGCAACTGTCGGAAAGTTTCTATCAAACAGGATCATAGCCTGAGCAGCTCAAGGTGCCAAAACCTTTGTGTCAGCCCAGAAGGCCATCATGGGCTCCAGGACAAGCTTTCGACCGCGACCTTTGGATACGGGTCGACAGCTGAACATTGTGCGGGACATAAAGGAGCTAGATGACGGCGAACAAAAGGTGTCCAGGGACATCGTTCACAGTCACGAAGCCCTTGATAAAGACAACGAGGAGGTATTGCAACACTTTGTTGGGAGGCACTGTGTCGGTCGTCAGCCTGCATGTATATGTGATGTCGAGGCTGAGACACACGCTGCATTGCTCCGATCATGTACATCTTGCCGAATAGGGTGGCTTGCGCTTTATGACCACAGTGATGAGCATAAGCATGTTCCGAGAACTCCGACACCCTTGAACTGTTGCTGACGGTTGCCATACTGTCTTGTTCTGTCGCACTCGTCGGCGATAATGTCAAGCGTTGCGACAACAAACAGCTTGGAGGCTCCGTTTGCTGTCAAGCGCGACTTTGTGGTGATCACCGACTTGACCGGAATATGTAGGCCAGGATGGTGTCCAGCAAGCAAGCCAAAGGTGGCAAAGAAATCCCGACACCTGATGTCAGAGTGGTTGCATCGTATGGCGTTGAATACTTGCCTGTCCATAAGGAGCCAAGAGTGTATATCAGAGGAAAAGGTAGGATCCCTTGACTGATCAGCTGCAAAACTCGCCAGCTTCATCAACCACATTGCATAGCATGGGGCCATGCCTTGGCTTGGGTTGCACTCAAGCATCCACATGTGATGCAGCCGGTGTTGGCTGGCAAGAGGAAGATGAAGTGGACTATGACCTTGATGAGCAGGACAGGCAGTGGTTGAATGCCTTCAACCATGGCCAGGAACGGCTGCCATACCGTCGCATGGAGCTGCTGCTATGGCGCCTTGACACTGCAAATGCAGAGGCCACAGACTCTGCCTTTGCAAGTAAGCCTCTCCTGCGGCTGTCATGCTCTTCCTGTCGCACTTTCACATGGCAAGTGCATCTCAGCCATCATGATACGACCATGTCACTGCCCTTCATATGTATATATGCAGCTTTTGGCATATGTAACATTGACAAGCAGCTTTAAATTTTGACGAGCAAAATGGCTCATATGGGCACAGTACAATACCACCAGCAAGTCAACTATCTTTTGCAGCTCAGGCATGTAGCGGTTAGACGGTCACACCACAATTTCTGTGTGTGCACATGGTTCCTGCTGCTTGTATGCAGGGGCGGGTGCCAGTGTTGCAGAGCGAACCAGTCCAGCAGCATGTGCCACCACAGATCACATGAGCAGGGAGCAGGCCATGGAAGCATTGACCCAAGTAGCTGCTGCAAGGCAGCCTGTCAAGGATGCTGTGTATCACTACTGGCTTGATAAACGAAAACAGCTGGGCAAGCCTTTGCTGCGGCGCTTGCAAGCTCCAACAAACAGCAGCGACACCAACCCACATAGCTGCTTCAGGTATGGGCTTCTGAATGATTCACAACAGATGTTGATTCATAACAGATGCTGTCCGCCATATCCATTCTGGTTGTCCTGTACTGCCATATCCAGTCTGGTTGTTCTGTACCGCCATATCCGTTCTAACCATGGGCAACTATACCTTCTCGTTTGCATCTGTCATATATAGGCTACATGTGCCACAGCAGTCTCCAGCTGGAGGCATTGATAGGCTGTGGAGAGTGCTCATGTTGTCATGGTTGCAGGGCGCGTGAGAAGATCAACAAACCATTGCTGAGAAACCGAAGAAGAGGCAATGATATTGACAGCCTGCAGAAGCTGCAGACAATCAGGCAGAATCAATTAGATGCCATCAAGGTTGTGCAGTTCCTGATCAAGAGGGAGCGAAAGAAGCGAGACATTGCGGTATGCTGTGCAGTGCAGTGCTCTACAAAGCAAGCTGCATCTCCTCATTCAGCAGGGTAGCTGGCTGCACAGTGCAATGAAGGGCATTGTCATACAAGTTGCTGCTGCCATCAACTGCTTTGTGAGGTGCATACTCGTCAATTTGCATTCCACACCAGTATGTACACTGTGACCCACACAGCACACTCCTCTCAGGGCCATGCCAAGGCATACTAGTCGGGACAAAAATTTGTGTTGCAAATGCAGTATGCCGATGTTGACCTTCAGCAGTATCAGATCAAGATCAAACATGAGCCTAGGCAGCTGCATGATGCAGTAGATGCTGAGTATGCAGCAGCTGTAAAGCTGACGGCCAAAGGAGGTCGTCGCCCCGTGGGCTTTGACGCCAAGTCTGAGAAGGCTCACAGGGAGGCTGAAGGCGCTCCCACCCTAGACGCAATGGCTGCTCTTGTCCGCAAGTCCAAGAAGAGGTAGACCAATACATGGCTGACAGTTTGCATAAGCAAGTTAACAAACGTGCTATACTTCACCCAGTCAAGCTGCGGGAACCTCTGCTTTGCTGGTCAGATGCATCTGTTTGATGCTAGAGCTAAAGCTTGCTTGTTGTTGAGCTGCTCCTCCCCACTGCCTTATGCTAACATTGTCCACATTTCATGGCATGTGCACAGCTACGCATGCAGCACACGGCATCAAATGCCACTTTTCTTGGCATAGCACTGTGGGTGTGTCAGACATGCATTCAGCTGTGAATTCAGTCTTTAGCTCACACTCCCATAAGCACTGCTGCACATCAGGCTGATTCAACGAGTGACTATGTTCTGTGTGACTATGCTCCTGTGTGACAATGTTCTCATGGTCATGCTCGTGCGCAGGCGACGAGACCCTAGCAGAATCCAGAACATTTCTGCACTGCCACCCCCTCCGCTGCCCACAGAGCCAGAAATGTTGTTTGCTAATCCCATTAGCCTAGCCCCCCACTCTCAACCGCCACGCGACAGCCTGGCTATGCCCTCCCTGGACTTCTCCGCATGCCGAGCACGCATCGGCCGAGGCGGCCGCCTGATTCTGTCACGATGTCAGCCCTTCTCCCAAGAGCCGCTAGAGGCGGAACCACCTGTCGCTGACGACGTTGCTCGACCCCCTCCTTTTGACCTGACTGCACCCTATGCAGCTGCAGAAGCTCAGTGCCAGCAGCAGCTGCAGATTCTGCACAAGCAGCCGTCTGGGCAGTTGCAACGGCACGCCAGCCCTAATGTGCAGGCTGGCAAGGGGATGAGCATGCAGCCTCCAGCAGCTGTTGCTAGTAGATCACATGTAGCTGCACAATCCCCGGCGGCAGATGGTAGTCCATCGCCACCGCCTGGCACATCACAGTTGGGGGGTCAGCAGACCCGCCACCATCAGCAGCAGCAGCAGCAACAGCAGCAGCAACAGCAGCAACAGCACCCACAGCTTATAGAGATGCCATCACAGCCTGGTGCCAGTCAGAATGGCCCTTCGCCTCCCAAGTCGAAGGTGCTGCCTGTTATACCCTTGCTTGTGCCTCACTTGATTCCGATGGCATGCATCACTCCATGCAAGGCTCTGCTGTCTGGCTGATTGCTTTTAGCTATGCTGTGGAGCTTCCAGTGAGACAATCAATGTGCTGGCACAGCCTGGTGGCGCAGGTTATGAGCCATTGACGTGTGCAGGTTGCTAATGGCAAGAAGGGGGGCACGCCTGCTGCAGCAGTCAATGGCCGCTCTACGCCTGCCACCTCCAAGCGCGGCCCTGGTCGACCCCCGAAGAAGGTTGGTTGCGTGCTCTTGCCTGCCATTGTACGCAACAAGTCTAACTTGTTGCAGTTTGAGGGGGGCCGGTGAATGCTGTCAACTAGAATAACATTCCATGACCTGCAGCTGTCTATGCATCGTAGGTCTCCTCGCTTGACTTACAGTGCTATTGTTCCATGCAGCAAGGAAGCACTTTAAGCAGTGTCAGCAATGGGACCACAGGGAGAGGCTCTTCAGCAATGGATTTGTCGTGAAGCCTGCTTCAGCTGCTTGCCCTGCTAGCAGAATGGATCTTTCGTATTAGCAAATGAATTCCTCCCCTGTAGACTAGGTAGCTTGTATGATCTTCTCTTGTACATCAATTTTTGAACCAATCTTTTGGGTCATAGATCTAGAAGTTTATGGTGTATGTGACTATTTGCGAATCTTGTTGTTCCAGGCTGCCACGTGCACCAACACTTGCAGGCTATTAGGCACTGTTTATGGTGCACGACCTGTATGTACGAATCCTGAACTCATGATCAGTGAGCATGCACTACCTGCCGGCCTCAACCCTACTTACATTGAATCCTTTCTGAATACGCTGTAACCTTTTCTGCCCACTTCAGGCTTCAGCAGAACATGGTCGTCAAGCATGCATTTGTGCATCCATCAATACATTGTCACCTTCAACGTGTGTGTTGTGAGTTGAATTTGACATCAGGTGTACTTCAAAATGCCAAGTAAAATGCCTCCCAGACAAATTGTTTATGCCAGACCAAGCATGTCTTGTGTGAGGTGTCAATGCTGGCTCAGTTCTATGCTGTTCAGGTTGATACGCATCCTGCTGGAGTGACTTACGCACAATTCAATGCTTACAGTACTAGTGTGCCCTCGACGTCCATGTAAGCATACGATTTTGCGAATATCTTCACTGCTTCTTGTCTGGCAACTTAGTGGTAAAGTCACCAGTCATGTCTTTCTGTACCACAGTCAGATAGTCGGTTGCTGGCATCTCTTGAGACTGCCTTGCAATTTCAGTAATCTCTGCTTCTTTGCAGACCTGCATGTACATCTTGATGTGGAAGTTGTCCACAGGCACAGTAAACCTCATCTTGCACCTCATACACGTAGATCAGAGGTTGCAAATGACAAGCTCAGATGACTAGCCAACAAGCAAATTGTTTCACACAGATTTCTGCTGGCGGTCCAGCTGCCAGCATGTCTCCTTACCTCAAGAGCTGCCTTTTCTGCTTCCTGATCATCACCAGTCATGATGACGGCAGCTGTCAGTGCCGGCTCGTACATCAGGGTATCATCATCATCAAACATGTCCATGAAAGTGCCCCGCGTTGAGGTGATAACTTTGCAGCGATGCTTCTGCTCCCACTCATTGTACAAATCTTGAAAGCAAAAGGCTTCTTGGTTGGCTGCCTGCAACGCAATGGACGTGACCTCACTACAAAGAGCACGGCGGCACTCAAGAGGCCTGCACCATCTTGTATCCCTTTTTACTCTAGTGTAACAGGAGGTGTCATATCACGGCAGGATACCATCTGAGGTGGTGTAGCAAGACTGGCATATGCCCAAGTTTGGCATTGCACAAAAAAAGGCTACAACAGAGTCCGCCAAGCACTTCATTGTATGCAATCCAGCATGCTCCAAAGCTGTGCTGGATGCTTTACACATTGCTACACGGGTCAGCACACACCCCTGCTTGAGAGTCAGCGGCACTCAGCGGCTATATCAGTACACACTTGCACATGAAGCCACTGTCATGGTCCCCTTAAAGCATGCATCTTTGAAGCTAGCACCAAAAGGGGAAACTGTTGCAAGTCTCGTCCCTGGCAAGCAGGACGCATCGAGCTGGCTGCTCCATGATATTTCATTAATCTGGTGGTGCCAGCTAGCTCTTGTCTGTTGGTACTAGCTAGCTCTGAAAGTCTCCAACATGTACTGCATGAACACACAAGCGACAAAGGAAGGGAGGAAACGGGTGAGACGGAGTGAGTGAGTGAGTGGGTGGGTGGGTGGGTGGGTGAGTGAGTGAGCGAGCGAGTGAGTGAGTGAGCGAGCGACTGAGTGAATGGGCGAGCAAACAAAGGCATTGATGCATGTCTCACCCTGTAGTACATGCGCACATCCTGACGCAGTGGAAGTTGAGTCCCCCAGAATCTGGCGTTGCTTCGATGAGAGCCTTGGCAGCAGCAATGCCACCCTTGCCCTCACAGAATAGGACCAAGGTTGGGTAAGCAAACATCCCTTGGATGGGGCTTCTTAGGTTCATGCCTGTTCCCTGTCAGCAGTTGCAGTACTGTGAATGCCACACTCTCAGTCACCAGACACAATGCTGCAACATATCAGGAACCCTGTGCAGCTGAGATGTTGCTTTGATGTATGTAAGACATGCATCAGGAGCTCAGCCAATCTGCAGATTCACTTGTACATCCCACATCTGTAATAAGCTGACTACACAGAATGATATCCAAGATCAGGCCAGAGCATATGCAGAGCAAGCTCCAACACTACTTCAATGGCAAGGCATACAAAAGTTGCAGCATCTAAAAAAGGTACAGGAGAGCACCATGTCTGTGAGGTACCCGTCAGGCACAGCTTCACTTCTCCAAGCAGCAACACGCAGGTGCACCCCCCATGTAGAATACAGCAGCGAAGCACAGGCTGCTGAATAACAGAAATGGTACAGACATAATCCCACCCTGAAGGCGCCGACTTCAACACTGTCCCCCTCTGTCAGGTTCCAGATTTCCTCTCCATCCTTCTCATCCACCAGAAGCTCAAGCTCGCCTTTGATGCTGAGGGTGTCCTCATGCAGTTTCATAGCCCCAGCATACAGATCCCCTCGTACCTTGTACAGGGCTTCCTTGATCTTCAGCAAGGGAAAAGGTGAACTGGATACTGCAGAGCACAGTGTGTTGTCACTTCCAGCACAGCTGCGATATTGGTGATGCCCCAGCATGAGCAAAGATGTGGCCCTTTCATGAGCAGGCACAAAATCACTGCCCAGTCTAGGCGAGAGGGTAAGGTGAGAGCCAATTGTACTTGCTTTCTCTTTGTGTCACACCTTTGTGCACTCCCAAACACAGACATTCAAGTGGCATGAGATGTACCATGAGATATATTTGAAGCAGATGCTTGCTGCTGTGGTGCAGTTGTTAAGACTGACAGTGGCGCATGAGGAAGTTAGTGTCTACAGACATTCAATTGCCTTGACCTGATGTGATCACCATTTTATAGGGTGGTGATTGCAGTGTTGTGCAAAATAGCAGATGGCAGCATGTAATCTAGGGCATCTAGCCTGCTCAACAAGGAGGTCAACAAGGTGCTTCATGCAAGGCTGGTCACGGCTCAAGATATGATATCATCTTCACTCAAGATTGAGCAAGGCATGGCAAGGCCTGTCAGACCTGTCAGGGACCTGTCCACGCCACTGTTGACCCGGACTGCTGCTAGCTGGCCCACATGCTTGTATGCATTGCGTATTGGGACCCTGTCTCGACTGATCTCAATTTCTAGCACAACAGTTTGCAGTCCAGGTGTTTTCCGTTCCTTCCGCAAGAAGACTGCGGGATTCCAATCTGGTGCATCATCAGCACAGAACTTGGCCTCATACCACTTCTCACGACCTTGAAACTGAATGAGGTCCTGCAAACAGACATAGTGGTGTCGGAAATTTGGCCGTTGCGCTTCTGGCATGGCTGCAAGCAGCAGCAACCAAATGCCCTTACTTCTTCGTCCTCAGTTGATACAGCCTGGGCTACAATGTGCCTACTTGTACCTGGAAAGTTCATAGAGTCTTCAGATTGAGGCTCAACAATTAGAAACTACGACAAGTTCCGGTGCTAGCGTACCTGACTGACGGGCCTGAGACTTGTGCAAGCTTTTCAAGAAACGGATTGCTCTGCACAAGCCACGGCATCAGTGGCTGAGCGACACGTCGGGTTCGGCCATATTATGCTTCAGTTGCGTCGAGTATAGTCAGAATTGCACGAGCTTACCGGAACGCGCTTGCCGATGCCGGCGGCTGATGTGAACAGCTGCAGTCCTGCAAGTACACCAAATTTGAGAGCCTCGTTCACCCATCGCGAGCAATAATAGGCGTGTCCGAAGCGTCTTTTAGGATCAAGTCACTCGCCTGTGTATTCCTGTGTGCTGCACTGTGCTGTAGATGCAGAGTTTGCATAACTCAGGCTGTCGCAGGTGCTGTCGCAGGTGTTGCGCGTGCGGTGTACGTTGCGCTCAAGCATGTGACGGAATCCATTCCCATCTCTTTGCCAAAAGCGTGACTAAACTCAAAACCCTAATCTGTTATTTCACAACAGTAGCAAAAAAATAACTGGCATCTGATTGCGGGAAGAGTAGACTGCAGACGTAGCATACGCCCATTCTGTCGACATGCAGAGCTGGGACAACATTTAGCCTATCATCCAACTATACATGAATAGTCAATGGCACAAAGGGCTTGCAAGCAGATGCATCACATTCTTGTCCTGCACAACAGCGCAGCTGGAATTCCGAATAAAAATTGCATATGATTTACTTTTCTGCTTCTTTCAACATACATGGTATTGACCATACACAACATCTCGTATCTTGAAATAGTCTTCACAAAGCGAGCCCTCCAGTTTAATCTGTCCATCCTGATCACCAACTTTGATGGACACCATGCCAGAACAGACAAGTGTACCACCATACCAGTCTGCTGTAATACCTGCCTCTGCTAGGGCTTTCCTGACTTCTGACAGACGCACATCCCCTGCACACACCATGCATGATGCATGGGCATGCTTACCACAGTTACTGTAGTGATATCTGCTGCACACCAACAGCTTCTGCAGCTGTACATGAGTCAATCGCCAGTTGCAGGGCATCTCTGGACACTCTGGGCATTCAACACTTATGCAAGCAAGCCACAAAAACACTGTCTGCAGTCCCAAACTCATGCGCACCTATGAAGACACCACCATGGCTGCCGCTGCCGGTCACTGCTGCAGCGCCCGGCAAGACTTCCAGCATTGCATCCTGCACCAAAGCATGGCGTGCTGTCAAGCATGGCATCTACAGCATGGAGTGTACACCCAACCCTGTCATTTATCAGTCAATGCGTTAGAGAAGCATGAAGCGTTCTCACAGCTTGGTCAGGGTGCTGTTGCTGCAGCTCTGTATGCATTGGAGGAACTCACTGAGCAAAAGGTTGGCGGGAAGAGTGCATGCTATGACATATGTGCTCTAGTGTTCTGAGTCCTAGAACCTGTAATTCCTTGCATGTCACAAATCAGCACTCTTGCTTTGCCCTGCAATTTGTTGTGGGTGCTCAACACGTGGCTTGGCTGCTGTTCAAGATCAGTCGTCTGTGAACTCTGACCAAACACACACAACAAAAGCTGATTTGTCAATGATTAAAAGCAAACACTGGGTGAGGGGCGCGTGAGTTGTGAGGCACATGTCTCCTTGATGACCACACATTGGATGAAGACAGAAACTGGTCAAGCATGAGTATGTAGAAGCAACTGCAGCAGAATGGGCAAACCACAAGTAACCATATTTACATGTGTTCTTACTAGTGTGTTGGGCCTGCTTTGGCTTTAATGACATTGCACCAAACCAGTGCACAACTGGTCAATAGTGGCAGAAGTCACACCCATACAGGCCTTCCAGCTCTTGACTGCACAGTGTGGCTTGCCTGTTGATCAGCAGGGTGAGCAATGCCTTTCAGCCAGCCCAGCTTGTATTCGCCCATAGTTCTGAGACCCACACTGGACAGCACAACTCTGGACAGCAGCGCATGGTATGTGGGGGTTGCCAAGGACATGTCCAAGGTTCGCAGCTGCTGAGCAACATGCACAGTGGTGTGGATGCTGCTCATTTCCTGTTGGCAGTATGCCTGCAGAGCTGCAGCCGCCTGCAACAGCACCACACTGCAGTCAGTCCAGGCGTCAGACTAAGCCAGGAGCCATGCGGGGGGGAAGAGGGGGGGGGGGGGGGCGGCAGGGAAGGAAGGGGGGCGGGAGACCCCTGCCTTCGGCACTTCTGAACGTTTGCTATGTCACTTAGAGCCAAAGATCAGCAAACTAACTCATGCACACTTCTTCCCTCCCAACCCCCCTGCAGGTCCCAGATCACCCGCCAGGCTAAACCAGACGGTAGCCTGTCCTCATGCAGACAAGAATCCCTGAACCACTCCAAGTGCATCTAGCTGTGACATCTCATGCAAGACAAGCAAAAAGGTGTACCTGAACAGCAGACAACCATGACGTTTTGACTTGTACCCCACGGATATACAACAGAGAACAGACCTGATGTGGATCAACAAAAAGAGTAGCTTATCACCACCCAAAGCTTGCAGTGAGGAGCGCCTGTCTGCAAATTTTGCATCAAGGGCAGAGAGGCGCACATCCCAGGAAGAGGGGGGGGGAGCAAGGAGGGGGAGGGGGAGCTGGGTTTTCCATGTAGAAGAGATGCTTGTTCCCATTAAGTAAAGTTGATGGTGACAAAGGAGGACAGGGAAGGGGCAGGGCGGGAGGGGGGGGGGCCGGGCTTTGTTGAAGGGGAATACATCACAGGTAACAAACACAGCGCGTGATGTGTCGTGGGTCATAGGAAAGAGACCTGTGGGGATTGGAGATGAGAGCTTGGTCTGACCTGTGGAAGGGCGTGTATGAGTATGAGCTGCTGGGGGGCAACCTGCACCAGGATCTCTCTTATACTGCGCGCATCTGACTTCCCTTGACAGTCAAAACAGGCAACTCGGGCTCTGACATTGATGGTAGTGTTGGTGGTCACAATCTTGGAGGGAGCTTCCAGTTGGATTGGGGCCTCATCCATGTCCTCTTCTTCATCATCTGCCAGCTGGCCTCCTGCACATGGGTGATGCCCAATTTGACAAGACACAGCATGAAGTAAAAACTCTGACTCCATCAGGTGACTCAGAAAAACTGGATGTGCCTCCAAACTAAGCTCCAATAGAATTTAGTCCAGCCTGGCCACAAAGAGCTGACCCAGAAGTGAGAACATGTGCGCAGTGCAAGATTGGATGCTGGAACATCTCGACCGACTGAAAGCAAACTCATCTTGGCTGATTGGGTCCTTACACGTGTGAATTGCTAATGAGTAGATCCAGGACGCACCTGAGACATGCTAGATACAACTAAATGCTGACCGCCAAGTGTGTTGATGATGGATGCTGCAGTAAAAGAGCGCAACTCTTGACATACCACCAAGACAGTGAGTTTGTACATGTGTGATTGTGAGTTTTGTCTCTGATCCTATTTGTAATGTTGATGATGTACAGCTCGAAGGCTGCTTGTGCAGATGCACTGGCAGACTACAAGACACACCAGATCACCACAGGTCTGCAGTATCAAGGGGACGGAAAAGCAGTGTGCTTTACCACACACGACTGCATCAAATACTGCTGAGTGCAGTGGGCCTCAGACTGCTTGCAGGCAAGTCTGGTCTGGTGCTATGCAGTAGAACGCCCCGGCTGCTAAGGCTGATGAGCACAGAAGCCGTAACTGCCATCTTGTTTGCCATCTTGATCCCAGCTGCTTCATAATGTACGCCTGATGTTTTCTGTGGCCATATATGTGCCTCAAGAAGCAACTGCACTGGCCTTGTAAACATATAATGTTCCCCGCACAACCTCTGCCAGGAACATACTGAGGCAGATTGACACCGACAGAGATAAAGACAGAGACAAGACTGAGTGACAAAGTCTGAGACAGACTGAGACCGACAGAGACCAAGACTGAGTGACAAAATCTTGGAACAGACTCAGACTGAGACAGCAAGAGAGCTTGAGAACAGCTTGGAGGCAGGAGAGCTGACCTGGCCTGGAACTGGATTTAAGCTGGAACTCATCGGGCTGCAAGGCAGCGCCGTACTCGTCCCAGTGAAGGTCATCGTTCTCATTTTCAAAGGGAAACATGGCTGCTGCTGCACCCTGTAACCCATCAAGAGGCTCTGCCTCCATTCAGATCCTCTAACATGTCAGGCATTCCAGGCAGATATCAACTGTGTATGGTACGCAGAGCTACAACGCGCCTCATCCCTACAGATGTTGAAACATCTAAATGCCAGGAGCACACTGATACAACTTTAGCTGTCAAAATGATCTCATGAATCCAACAGGCATGCTGGCCTGGCTCATGTTGGGCGGTTGGTCAGGGGTACAAAGCGTAACTCAGCCAGCCAATGCTTGTTCCCTGAAGCGCGGTGTTGCAGACTGAAGCATGCAACACAAGGCAAGACATGTGTCAAGACTTGCATCATTCTGCCAAGCCTGGACAAGGTTGGTGGACGCAAACTATGGAAAGGAAATGTTGCGTAACACTGACCTCAGGGACTGTGAAGCCATCTATAAGGGCATCTGACTGGGGCACAGGCTGGGGCTGCGCTGCATCAACCTCCATGCTGTGCCCTTCCGACATGCTGGTGAGGCGGCGAGTCAGCTTAGCAATGCTGCCTGAGCTGTGCCTGCATGCATGCACAGCTCCATGAGAAAGGAAGGGGAGGGGAGGACAGGGCAGGGCAGGGCTGGGTAATTGCAGCACAAAAATATTTTGCCAAATTTATTCATGATGTTGCAGCATGAGACCTGACTTCCATGCCTGCAGAAAAATGTAGTGAAATGCTGCTATGAAGCTGATGACGTACATGATGTGAAACCCCATAGGCAATGACAGAATTTCACTGCATTCACAGCAATTCTGCAAGCGCAGCACATCAGCAAACAAGCCTAGTGAGCACTGCAGCATGCAGCACTACAGAAGAGCCTTGGTCTGATGATCAAGCTGGTTTTGCCGACCTGGTGGGGACGGGTTCTGCCAGGGCAGCATCAGAAGGCTGAGGGGCAGGCCTTTGGAGGGCTCCCATCTCCTCCTTTCGCTTCTGCTCCTGATAAGCAACCAGCTCAGCCCCTTCTAGAGGGACCCTCTTTGAGACAGGCAGCTGCAGAGTGAGGGGGGCCGGCCCCTGTAGAGAGTGGGCTTGCAGTTGAGCCCCTAGACTCCCAGCCTGCACAGACACAAGTTGCTCTGCTGGTTATGAAGATGACAAAATTGTTATCAGCAATAATAACCGCAAGAACAGCTACACTATTCAACAGAACATGTGTTGACACCAATGGTTATCAAAAAAGTATGTGTTGACACCAATGGTTATCAAAAAGGTAATGACGACAAGTCGCATCTGCATCTTCATGCCTACAGACATATTTTGACGGTGACCAGGAAGGGCATGTTATCATGCATTGGCAGCCGTACTTGCAAGTCTAGAGCAGGCAACCATTGATGCAGTCAGCTTGAGGCAGCGGCAGCACTGTCAGTGCAGCCGCTGCTCCTTTTGATGCAGGCAAGTCATGGCAACACTCAAGCACAAGCATGCACACCACCCTGTGTATCAGCCAAGCATGTCATGGCACTTCTGCACCAATATCCAGTACGCACACCGCCTTATGTATGAGTCAAGCCTGCCGTTACGAAAGCAGTCAAGCCAGACAAGGTCAGCATGAGCAGCGGGGCAGCCATCCTGCTCTTCCAAGCATGGAGCGTGTTCAGATAACACGGTTGATGATGAGTAGCCTGCATCTCACACCTGCAACCCTGCCGACAAGCAACACACAAATTGCACACTGACCAATGCCTGATTGATCAAAGTGTGACATAGGTCAATGTCAGTACATCATTCTGGGCGCATCGACAAGAGGTGACCACAGATATGTAGACCTCTGCTGTGTTGTGGACAGCCGTACCTCAGCTTGTTGGGTGAAGAGGATGAGGTTTTTGGGGTCGGGTGCCCATTCCAGGAAGAGGTCTCGGGCGCAGCCGGCTTGGAGGCTGGGCAGGGTGGCCAGCACCAGCTTGGGCCCCTGGGGCAGGCGTGCCAGCTCCTCCCTTGTATGGCACAGCTTCATGTACCTGTGCCAGCCAGCACTTCATGAGACCTATGTGTGAAATACTGCATGCAGTGCAAGGTAGTGCAAGGTAGTCACATGCAACAGTCTCACAGTATTTTCAAAGGCAGCAGACTTGGATTCCAATAAAGGGAAAAGAGAGCCTTAGAAAGGGAAGATCTTGACGACACAAGATGGTATGGGGCACAATGGAACTACCGACGGAAAAGATGAAAACAAAAAGCAATTTGTTGACATGGAAAGTAATGATGATAGCAACGATGCTGATACTGAAACGTGACAACTGCCTAGGTGCTGAGTACGTATGGAGAAATTCCAAGGTAATTGTGATATTGGGAGTTGGGTGTGACGTAGGAGCAGCATGTCTGATGCCACGGATGCACAGACAGGGGCTGAAATCCAATATACATGCAGTGCCTCCCAGGGATGTGGCCCCCAATTCGTCTTGTCATGTCAAAACATGACAAGCATTGCCATCACTCCCTTGCTGTCCAACAAAAGGTCTGAACAAATTATGCACAGTTGCAAATCCCAAAGCAAAGATGACAACAATCAGGAAGAGCAGGGGTTCAACTGACGCAACCCAAAGGTGGCATCTCAAGCCGCTATCACAAGGACTACTAACCATATTCTCAAGGTAGCAAGTGAAGTCACGTAAACAGGACTACCCACTCTATGCATGCGAAGCAAAGCTTTGCTCATATGATTCTATGCTCAGATCTTGTGCAAAGCACCAGACAAGGCGGAAGGCAGCTGGGCGTAGCTGGGTGTTTTGAGCTGCCTTGTTGACGTGGTCAAACATAGACAGCATGAGTACAGTGTGAGATGAGCATCATAGGCAGGCAACGCAAAGGGGCACGAAAGGGATCAAAGGCAGACAAGGAAGAAGTCCCCAATGACATCAGGGGTCATCATGGGAATCTCTATACCCAAAAAGAGCCCACACTCATGGTCTAAAAGAACCGTGCAAACTGCAAAGCGCTTGAAGGTGGCACCTCATGCTGAAGGGATTGTCTTTGTCTCTGCTGCTCTCAAACTCCTTGGCCACCTGCTCGTTCATCCACTCCAGCTGGCTCTTGGCAAACTCCAGGGTGTTGTAGGCAACAGGGGTGAGCAGGGCTAGGGGGTAAGACAGCCGGTTCATGGCCCAGTGCTTCTCAAGCACCAGCATCATCTCAAGCACTCTGCCAGCAGTGTCGATGGGCATCAGGATGCTTCCATCGTTGCGCAAGGTGGCCATGACAGCATCCAGTAGCTTCGGCCCTCTGGGCTTCTCCAAGAACTGCTGCTGGCCACTGCAGACAAAGGAGCAGATCAGCAGTCTTTCTGGTGGTCAGCCTGATATCTGTTCATGCCTATGTGTACAGCAGTGTGTGCTAACACAGGATATTGAAGTGGAGCATTACAGTCCAATCAGCCAAAAGTGTCGCACTAACACAGGGTATTGTGACAGACGGTGTACTTACAAATGGGATTGAACCCAGGACCTACACATGATTGACTCAGTTCTGCACATTTTAAACAATAGATGCACGGTAGTGACAATGACAGTCAAGACAATTACGTATATATAGAAGCTCAATGTCAGGATGTTGCAATGCGGAAGGCACAACAAAAGTCAATCAATGCTGGTAGGTACAGATGCTATTGCAGCGAACAGACAATCAGTGTATAGCAAGGATGATTGGCGCAAGTCCTGTGTGTAAGAACTATATATATGTCTATCTGCCAAGACTGGCTAAATCAGGTGAGACGATGCTCAAGCTCCAGACTTGCAGTGCCACATGCAGCAATCATGCTGCTGGCATTGCAAGACCCAAAGCACAGGCAGTAGCAAGCAAGTCAAGACCCCAGTATGAGTGCAATACGATGCTGCAATATGATGCTGGCATGCTCTGCACACATGTGTCAGTGTGTAACCCAGTTGTCTGCCTTCAACGGTATGGAAGAAAGCGTGAACATGGCAAGCTTGCCTGTCAGCATCTGCTATCATCAAGGCAGGGCGGCTGAACAGGCCGGCAAGGGCTGTGCTGTTCAAGTGCAGCTCCTTTCTGTGATTGTAGTCCACAGCGTAAACCACATCTTCACCCAGAGCTGTGCTGATACGCCAAATGCTTCCGCCGATCATGTGCCCGGCAGCAAAAGGAGTGATGATCAGACCTTCACCCTTGCCTGCAGCATTTGAAACGTCGACTCAGTTTCTGCTGCAAATAGGATAGTGTGGCATAGCATGGCACGGCACAGCATGGCATAGTAGCATAGCATGGCAGGGCATGGCATGGCATGGCATGCGTGGCATGGCATGGCATGGCACGGCGTTAAATAGCATGGCATACAATAGCGCAGCATGGCATAGCACAGCATGGCTTGAGCAGCAACACCCATTTTCTATGCCAGCATGCGACACAGACACAATTTTTCCGGTCCAGAGCATAAGTGAAAGCATACCAGCAAGGCAAACATACAAGATGGCAGCTGACCTGTTAGCTTCATGTTCTGCTGGAACTTGAGCTGATGCACAGTCTGATAGTCAAATGCTGTGTCCACATCATCCAGATTAAAGTGCGTAAACTCAGAATTGGCATGATGCGACAGGTACTGGTCATACATGAACATCTGTCCCATCCTGCATGTCGGCGGAGTTGCATAAATTGGGACCTTGAGTCCAAGGTGCCCAATTGCATACGGCAAAGCTCCTAAGTGAGCTGTGTCAGGATGGGACAGCAACACCGCATCTATTCGCGGAACTGCTTCCTTCAGAGGGTCTAGTAGTGCAATGTCAAATGCCTCGGTCCAGCCACAGTCTATCAGAAATGTAAAGCCGTTTATCTCCAGCAGCGAGCTTAGTGGAGCATCACAGGTTGCTCCGTACAGCTGAGTGAACTTGATCTGGGATCCCATGCAGGGTGCTGCTCCTGAATTGCTCAAATGCGCGATCTTGGGTGCTGAACCCCTGCAGCGCGGCCTCAACCGGCTTCGTCCTGGCGTACGATCCTGAACAAATGTTTATGACTTGCCGCAGACATCATACGTGGGTGCGTCGAGTATTGTAGATCACGAGATGGCAAGTGGAGTGGAGATGCGGCAGAGACGCAACAACTTGCAGCGCGTTGTTCGGGTTCGGTCAACCCGAAGCCAATTGCAAGTCAACGCAAGATTGAGGCACATCCGTCGGGGCGCAGACCGCTGCGGCGTGGTCGACATTCTGCGCCATTTGTTCCCGTTCTGGAACAGGCCCATATACAGGAACATAGCATAAACGCTGCTGGCCTGCTTGGACTGTCGGCTGTACAATCGTGCATGCACACTTGATCGAGTGGACTGACTGACCTGACTAGCAGTATGTCACCGCCAGCAAACTCGCCTGCAGCCAAGCCGTTACCTGTTTGGGCGACATTCGTCAGCTCCGCTATCGCAGCTTGCACAGGCGAGGTGAGAGGGGCACATCTCAAAGACGAGTAGCGATGGTGAAGCTCATCAATCTTAATGTTTACCTTGCATGTTGCGTAATTGCAGATAACTACACTACCTCTGGACACTGCCAAGGTCCGGCTGCAACTCCAAGCCAAGTCAGATGGCCCACCCAAATACAAGTAGGTCTGGCTTGCTGCAACCTGTGCAAGGCAAATCACGGCGCATACTCCTCACATACATGCATCATATCTACAGGGGCCTGCTGGGCACCGTGGGAACAGTTGCTAGAGAGGAAGGCGCCTCTGCATTGTGGAAGGGACTAGAACCAGGTACAATGACTACTTGAGATCATTTGCAGCACCCAGACATGTGCTGCTTATGATGCCGCATGCCTGCATGTCTCTACTGCGATATAGCAAAACAACCACGCTGGGTCCAGGACTACACAGGCAATGCCTGTTTGGTGGGCTACGAATTGGCATGTATGAGCCTGTGAAGCGGGTATACATGGGGGACCGCCCCCCTGGTGATGCACCCCTCTACCTCAAGGTGGCGGCAGGCCTCACCACTGGTGCTCTGGCTATAGCCATTGCCAGCCCCACTGACCTCGTCAAGGTGAATGGCACCTTTGCTGCAGCTTTTTGGCCTGGTGGTCCTAGTTTGCCCCTGCACAACACCAAAGACTTGAATGGTGCATTAGAAACCAGCACTGTTGTGGTGCAGCGTCAGCTGTGTGTCCACATCCTTTGCAGGCTTCAGGCATTCTGTGGTGTTTCAGTGCAGTGTCGACAGCCCTCTAGCATCACGCAAATGATGTTGCTGTATGAGCATGACCGCTGCTTGTCATGACATATGTACAGCATTGTGTCAGCATGATGCTCACATAGCATCACTCTTGCAGTGCAAGCGTGTTCATTGTGCCTGATACTGCTCCTGACGTCGCCTTGTAAGCACGTGGATGCGGCAGCAGCAGGGATTTCTACTAGACCTACTTTGAGAAACTGTGCCAGGTGCAGAACAGCATGCCTGCCTGCTCGGCCCCCAACGCAAGTAGTGTTTGAGTCACTCAAATTCTCTGTTGTCCACTGTAAAGTTTGCATGCCATGTGTAGGTGAGGATGCAAGCAGAAGGAAAGCTTGCAGCGGGCACAGCGAAGAAGTACCCAAATGCCATTAAAGCGTATGGCATCATCAGAAGGTACGCTAAGGAAACAACAACATTCAGTGACATTCTGCCAACCCTTGGCAGGAGCCTTGACATATTGAGCCATTGCAGCCGTGAGTATAGCCTGACGGCAACAAACAGCGCATGCCATGCAAACATTTGAAACACTGTCCATAGCAGCAGAGGAAATTGTGAACAAGTGGCCTTATAAGTAGAGGCTACACAATGCTGCAAGTGACACCATCAAACTACTGCCACCTGTTCAACGATGTTCTGTCTGCGTGTTCTGGTGTGAATAACTCAACAGCAAAGCTGATTGCGGGAATGTAGGGAGGAGGGGCTGAAAGGATTGTGGAGGGGCATTGGGCCCAATGTGGCCAGAAATGCCATTGTTAATGCTGCTGAGCTGGCCAGTTATGACCAGGCAAGTTTCCCTTGAGGCACAGATAGGCGCATATATGAAGCATCTCAAATGTTGCACTCCTGTTGCTGGTGCATTGCTAAGCTTGTAGTAGAACCTGTCTAAGGCCAAGGTGTGGCCTGCAACGAGCACTGCAAAAGGCTCTTCTTCTGACCAGACTTAGAAATGACTCCTGACTCCTACAGTTGACTCCTGACTGCTGTCATTGACACCTGACTCACCAGAGATGTACATGCACAAGTGTGTCTGATGGTTCAATCAAGATGGAGCCAGCAGATGTTGCTCTACACACAGCCTGCTTTGCTCATGACCTTCTGCATGTATGCAGATCAAGCAAACATTGATTGGAACGGGGCTGTTTTCAGACACAGTCCCTTGCCATCTGGCCTCTGGTCTCGGAGCCGGGTTCTTTGCTGTCTGCATTGGGTCGCCAGTGGATGTGGTCAAGTCTAGAATGATGGGTGCGTTCTTGGTCCATGCATGTGTGAGCAAATGCAGCTGATCAGTCATACCTCCCCAAAAGGGTGGTCTGAAACCAAGTCAAGTCAGTTGCTGACTTTGAGTCGATGTCGAGACATGCTGCATGGCATCCTCTAGAGCTGATGCCATGCCTTGACACCTGCATGGCAGAGCCCCTGTCCCAGATAGTATGTTGGCAGATGCACCACCCATTGCATGTAGTGATGAGCTGCAATGTGTGTTGTCCTGATGATCTTCTGTTGCGCAAATTGCTTGCCTGCTGTGCACAGGGCTTTTTTATGCATGTATGTGGCATTTGCTGCAGCAGGCATGTGTGGTGATGCCACATTCTTGCAGAGTAAATTTGTTTGTGGTCTGTGTATTGGCTCTGCACACACCGATTCAAATGCGTTTGTTGCCTATCTGATGTTTCCCTTCTAAGGTTTTAAATGGGCTGAGTAGGGCAGATTTTGCTTTCATTACCCATGGAAAGAATTTATATCAAGCTTCTGCTGATGTCAGAAGACTGCTTCTTTACAGCCTGATTTGCTGATATGCTTTGACATGCATGCATCCGTACTTACCTCCCCACATCCTTGTATGTATCACTGGTAGGCACATGAACAGACATGCCAACTGCATCAAGCAAACTTTTATTGCATGCTCTGCTCCACAGTGATCGATCAAAGTAATGGCTTGGCTGCAGGCGACTCCACTGGACAGTTTTCTGGGGTGTTGGACTGCTTTCAAAAGACTTTCAGGCGGGAAGGCCTCTTAGCTTTCTACAACGGCTTTGGTCCAAACTTCGCTCGGCTTGGGTCTTGGAATGTAGTGATGTTCTTGACAGTGGAACAGGTCAAGAAACTTTTCATCCCCAAAGACGCTTTGTAAATACACACATGAGACTGTTGCTTCTTCGGGTTTGAGACAGCTTAGCTCATGACAAAGATATCAATCATCAGGGTTTGGTTAGGTACACACATACAGCTTGTGCTGCACATTTGGCATGGTCTTGCATGCAAATGTGCTAATGTGTCGCAATCAATGATACAATGGTGTTGCAGCCCAACTTCTTCAGAAGCGGATGTGCTCTTTGACAAGACGGCAGACAAAGATGATTATTCTGCAGAAACCATCCTGGCATCAGTCATGCAGTTAGGTCTGCAAATGTTGTTGTTATCATGCGCTAAGGGTGATGACTTGTGAATGCAAGCTGCTGTGTGTTTGAGCTCGTAGCTGGCATCGGGCTTCACCCCAACAGTCACAGTTAGACTGTAACTGTTGCATCAAGCAGCCAGCTACCTCAACTATACTCATGCCGCCTGCCAGCTGATCCATTGCATGATAATCATCCTGTACGTGAGTTGAAGATCTATCATGTACATTCTACCATGGTTCCAGGCATCTTACCACATTAGCATCCTACCAAGTTGGGATTTTGCACACAGGCCAAAACTACTCCCAAATGCAAGCAGGTGTGTTGCTGTATACACTTAGGTAAACTGCGACACTCCAAACTTACATGCAAGCATGTCGCTGAACACTCTTCAAATGCTACCCAGGTCAGACCCTGAGCCATTAGTTTGCAACATGTAACGCGTTCAATTGTGTGACTGCACCAGTCAATAGCCAAGCAGTACTGTTTTTTAACTACAGTTGATTGAACCATGCCTTTTCCTGTTGTACAAAGCAAAACCCACTCCTACCAGCCGCACCATTGATGCAGCATGTCCTTTTGCAGATAAGTAATGAAATCAGATAGATGGTACACAAATGTCAAAACGATGGCTACAAGCTTTGTGATCAAACCGTACCTCTTGCCTGCCTGATCCTGCACAAATAAGTCCGCACCATGACGTGACGCCCTCCTGACAGTCATGAGCCTATCAAAGTCAAATTGAGCAGAGTCAAAGCACATATCAATGCTGCCATCAGTCTGTGCAGCAACCTGCCGCCTTTCATCATCAGGTTCAGCGGCAACACCTATCACATCTAGCCAATCAGCAGACCTTTGATACTCCTGCAACTGCTGCTGCAGCTCAGCTTTGCTAGCGAGATCAACACCTTTGCATGTAAAACCTGCATTGTTGCTAGTATAGTGTGTTGGACATTTGCAATGCGCTGCAGCCAGGATGGGTGTCAGTCCACAAGCGCAAAGGGCTGTTGAAGCGCATCACCTGCCACACAACAGACAGCCACGAAACATGACCTGCTTTCATGGTCAGCTGCAAGCTTTGACCCTTTCTTCCAACAGTCAAAGGGCAGACTGTTTGGGTGAAACAGAATTAATGCAGAGCATAAGCCTTAAGGTTGTGTGACTCACTGACAAGAGGCATGTGGTACAGGCAAGCACCAAGCTCTTCAGCCTCTCTGTCTCACAGCTGACAGCAACAGGCTCATCTGCCAACGGCCCTTAAGCCGGGCAGGATCAAGCAGAGAATGAACAATTAGCCTTGCTGTGGAGGAGGGCTGCTTGTGCTGCACTGATGCTGCTGTCTCTACACTGTGAAGCACTTTGTGAAGTGCAAAATGTCTACAAGGGAATCAAACAGGTATTGAAACAGTGAGAGTGTCAGCTAGTACACAGTGGGTAATGCAGGGTGTAACAGTGAGGGCAACATGGGCGCTCTCTTCCCTTCCTGTTTTGTTTGTTCTGTTGTGTAGACTGAAAGCCACCCTTGATAGGTGTTTCCATAGCTGCTGTCTGTGTTGGCTTGCGATTTACCGTAATGGTATGTTTGTGGCTGTCAGATTGCAGTGCAATTGTATTTGTAGCTGTGAGTTTTGCATTGCTCCCCTTTGTCTTGGAATCTGCCTGTACCACTGCTCGCCCTGTCAGAGCAAGCCATGCAGCAATATTTGATGCTGCATTCTTGTCCTGTGAGTTGGCCTGGCTGCGTAGGCTACAGAAAAGCTCCTATTCATTCTCAGAACGGGGCAAATATACATCACTTTCTACAAAGGTTCATGATCAAGATCATTCTCTCAGTGATGATGATCATAAACTGCTGGGCACCATGAACCTGCAGGGGCTGCGCCAGAAGATACACAGCCCCACAGGCAATATGGACAGGCTGGAAAAGGAATCAGGACTATTCCTTATGATCGTTCAGACAGCCCAAGAGACAATGGGCAAGCCTTTCAGCTTACATATTACATATGCGTTGTTGTATTGTTCTTCCTCTGGTGTGCATTGAGTTGTGCCAACTACAACTGGCTGAGTATGCTCTGCACAACACCAAGCACATTGGCAGCCAGTCCAATCCAGCAATTTTGTGCACTCACTGCATCAGCACAAGTGCGCTGGGACAGGATTCTGCTCTGTGTCAGCGTGGCGGCACCAGCATTGTGGCACCCTGGAGTCAATTCGGATTCAGATGATGTGATGAATGTCAGTATCATCGTCATCAGTACTACCACCATTAATTACACCTTTACCATCATCACCCTGTCTTGCAGTCGCTTGTTTGCTGGTCAGAACCAAGTCCTCATCTTGCAACAACACACAGCCGCAATGAAGTTTTCTCTCAGCTAGGGTAGTCTGGGCAAGTCTGTATTCCTTACTTGCATGTCTCCTGCCGAGGAAGCAGTGCCTGCTTTACGTGACTTGCAGCAAGAGCCTGCCTGGCCCTGCATTGTGGCCAATCACCAGCCATATGACTGGCCGGGCTTTGAGCCTGTATTGTCACACTAGTGTGGTAGCAGTACTGCTACCAGGACCTGGTGTACCTGAACAAGGAACATGCCTTGAGAAGCAAATCTGTTCAAGCCATCCAAAGCTTGTATTCATTCATGCTGGTATGCCTTCGCTTGAAAGCATACAGCACGTCCTGTACAATCTTGATGCCATGACTGTTGCAAGCAAGCATGGTGCAGGCCAGCCTTGTGCTCATTTGCATCGTTCAGAGGCAGAGGCAAACATCATCTGCTGCTCAACTGAGGGCATAGCAGTGATGAAATGCATGTATGCACGTCGTGCAAGGACAGTGTTTGACATGTTGACAGCAGATGCAGGCCCATTTGTTGTAACATGTACCAGAGAGTCGATCTTACTGTTGGCCACTAGAACTAGTCTGTGGTAGTCAAGCTGTCCAAACCAGCTCTGAACAATTGGCCACAAGCTCAAATGTGTCCTGCCAGCACAGTTGGCTTAGATTCCTGTCTGCATGTTCAGGGGGACGGCAGTGCAGGAGCTGCTGCAAAGCAACTAGTGGCAGAGGAGGACAGGAAGCTGCTGAGGCAGCTGCCAAGAAGGCCAAGATACAGAGAGCCAAGGCCCAAAAACAGCAGGCACGCTCAGATGCCACGTCAACATCAGCAACATCAGAACCATCAAACTCCCAATCAACGGCCTCACATCCAACAGTTTCACCATCAGCAGGATCCAGCATGCAGACTCAGCAGGATGTGGAAGCCCCTCACAAGGCAGAGGTGATGCATCGTCACCTGATACCGACAGCTTTGAACCAGACAAGCAGCATAGGAGTGCGCATGATTCTGTCATGCGCACTGTTTCTGCAGATGCCGCCCTGGATGAGGAAAAGTCAACATCAGGCGCAGAAGCGGGTGGGTTGCCTGCTGCTAGTGCAACAGCAACTAATGCTTCCCAAGGAGCAGACGCAAGTTTTCTTGATCGGCTGTTCCTGCTGCCCTATCCTTAAGGTACACCTCCCATATTCCCTGCAGCAGCTAATACTTCTGATCTTATTTTCTTGTCCAGGTCTGTCTTTGGCTGTCTTCCTGAGAATTGCAAGTCCTGAGAATTGCAAGCTTGACTTATGTGTATATTGCTGAAACGTCTGTCTTGGCAGAAATTGAATCTCAATCCAATGACACAGCATCATGCCACAATGTCACGGATAAAGCACTCTGCCCAAGGAAGCATTGACGGCTGCCAGCAACAATATCCTAGCGAGAATATTCTCGATAGACCACATGCTCATCTGAAGCTGTCTGCCTCAGACTACGGATTTTGCTCCAATGTTTAAGCTGCACGGATGCAGGTGGCAATGATGGATGCGGCGGTTGCAGCTGATGGGCAAACTTATGAGCGCTCTGCCATTCAGCGTTGGCTTCCCTAGGCCTCTCATTTGTCACCGAGGACAAGCTGCCCTACACTCACCTAGTGCCCAGTGTGTTGGTCAAGTCTGCCCTTGCGCAATATGCTCATGTGTATTGAGCTGTAGCCACTGCAGTTGTCCTCAATGGTGTCACATACCTTGACTAACGTTTAGTCCTCAACAAGTCCTTGACGATGGACTTCAGCTCAATGTGATGCAGTCACCATCTGTAAGATGCCAATGTTCACAACTTGGCCTGCACTTGCTGCCTGCAAGTCCAGCAAATTGCTTTGCTTTTTCAAATGCATTTAGTGATGCACGATTTACCTGCATGTGACTGAGGCTAGATTCTGACATTTTCTAGTGTCGTCAAGGTCATCACAGGTCACCAGACCTTTTGTGCACATACATTGGGCGCTGGCACATTTTGCAGCTGCACAAGCGTGTGCTGATCATGAGGATGGGTCACTGAGGCAACTGCTTAGTGTCAGATCCTGGGGGTTGGTGTTGAACAAAATGCTCAATGTGACTCAAAGAACATCGCGTTTTAGCTTACGATACCCATTATTACCCAAATTTCTGTGTTGACCGTCTCCCTGGTAACTTGATGTGCCAGCTCTGCAAGCCACTATGACATCTAAGTTGATATATGCATATCAATGCTGTAAAATGCGGGAGATAACCTGTTATGACGCAGTACAAGTCAGTCCATTTACCGTTTATTGTGGGCTCTCGTACAGTACAGTAAATGCTGTCGAAGTTGAAGATCGTATTGCATCAGCAGCCAAGGGGCACTGACTCTTCTCATGCTCTAGCAGCAATGGTGCACGGTAACACATTGATGGAGAGCGAGGCAGTTCCAGGATCACAGTGCTGCTTGGTTTCACAGTACTAGTCACAAATTCTATGCTACTCATATTGATATACACTTGCAAACCATGCTGCTCGTATGACGTGGCAAGACTTGGGCAAAGGCATTTGCAAGCTCTGCAACCTCATACACCCGCAGGCAAGGATGACAACAGCTTTCTCAAGCTCTCCTCATTTTGAGTTGTTATTGCACCAGCATCCACGTAGAAGGACAAGCATCTTTTGATTGCTGAAATGACTGGCTGCAAACTCCCAAGCTTGCTGATGGCAGTTGTCTGCATGACCTCATCATTTGCCAACAAGAAACCAAATAGCAAAGCCGAGTACACCTCCACAATGCTGGCTGCGCCCTCGGCTTCATCATCATCTAAGTGCTGCTCAGTGACTTCGCCACTGCTCAAGCAGGGGCTAGGGGACATGCTGCTTCTTCTGGATGCACTGGCCTAAAGCAAACACAGCACGTGTACCTGAGGCTCTACAGGCTGGTCAGCTCCAAAGCCAGTCATGCAGCTTCTGTGCTGGCTTCACAGACAGTGCACACACTGACTCCGGGTCAGCACCTCATTCAACAAAGTGTTGCTGGCACACATCTCCAGCAGGCGAAAAGCTGCCGAGGAAAACATCATGCTGTCCATCAGAGGAGCTACAACTTGCCCAATCTGCCTTGCATTGAGCAGCTTGACCATGCAGATTCACAGACAAAGTAAAACTGAGCTGTGGATCAGCTTGCCTGCATGAGCCTGCACAGCAGCTGCAAGATATCTACATCAGAGTCGGATTTCTGTAGCTGCATGCCCTTCATTAGCTGCCGGGACTCATCAGACTCTTCCACCAGGTTGATGAGCAGACCAAGCGCAGCTGTGATGTGACCCACATCCGTCAAAATATGGTGTCGATCTCGTAGCTTGAGGTGCCCAGGTGACGCAACAGAGTCACACTGTTGTATCTGCATGCTGCTGGATACCAGGCTCAAAGCCATTGTCATGCCACCAGCAGCCACAACAGCTCGGCAACCAGCTGAATTGTTGTGGGTCATGTTGATGAGGACAGAGAGCGCTGACTGGATACAGACCCAATCTGGCTGCTGCAGGTTGTCTTGGCTTAGACCAAATAAGGAAGACATGTGTTGTATCTGTTGCACAAGCCAGGTAGGAAAGGGCTCTGCAGCTGATGACTGATGACCCGAACTGTCTGCTTGAGACAGTGCTTGGCAGCTGTTGCTTGCAATTTCTTGCATGCTGAGCTCCACCAAATGCTGTTCATTCGCTGGACAAGCAAAACTGGCATGCTCAAGGACTGTGAGGCACTGGTTGAAAGCTGACGGCGCCCTGCATGATGCCAGCGCTGTTCAGTCCCAGCTTTTTCAACAACAGTACAGATCTGACAACATGCGCGTGTCTGCCATGCAAATACTCAACAACACGTTTGCATAACATAGAGCAAAGTTATAGCAAAAAGGCACCCCTACTGCTGATTTACTGTGAATACAGGCATACCTACTGTCAGTGGTGTCGGCGTCAGCAGAAGGTACAGCGGCTTGACCCTGAGTGGCATACCGCTGTGCAGCATACACCAGCTGCTCCAAGCCACCTTCTATCCGCAGGCTGTCCTTCAGCTTCTCAGCTGCTAGAGAGCTCTTGTCTGGCAGCAAGGCAACTGCAGACATGGGCAGATGATGCTCAAAACGTCAAGCGGCAGGGCAGCCTAGGTACTCCATAAGCTTGTCTTTATACAACAGCAGAGCAACTTTGATCTCTTTTCTTAACAAGCCATGCCACAGCTGCCTGTGCATGCATCAGGACAACACCAGAGAAAAGCATGAATGCTTGCTCAGCTTCATAGCTGCAGCTGTGCAGGTGACAGCTTGATGTCAGGAGTCAGGTGGGATTGAGCATGGGCATAGGGACATACTGCTGAGAGCTGAAGTAACAACTAATGAGGGGCTTGGATCAGGATACTTGGCGACCAGGCTGCTCATTGCACCATTTCTACAGACCTTGGCTAGCTTCACTTGTGAAGCAGAGCATGCTTGCATGGTTGTATGGACCTGGACCATCATGCACACTGCTTGTGAGCTGTTTGTTGGGGCAGCAAGAAGTGCCTGAGCGTTGAGAAGTGCAAGAAATGCACAAGAAACTTGTCCATGTGAGAAATGTGTGACAATGTAGGGAACACAGCATTATGAACCATGATATGGATGGCCACAGACAAAAAGCAGGCTACACAGCCATTCTGTTGTTTGTAGATCGCTTGAGCAAGAAAGTGCACTTTGCGCCATGCTGGAATGAAGTTGAGGCATAAGAATTTGCTCAGATGTTCCTGCGTGACATCTCAAAGCGTGGGCTGCCTCTGGAGATTATCTCAGACATACTCCGTTGACTTCCAAGTTTTGCAAAGTTGACGCCAAGACTGTTGGGCGTCAAGCAGTGTTTGTCGGTGCTACAATGTTCACGAACCCTCAGACATGCACGGGCAAGCAAGCTTGGCCAGCAAGCTATCACAAAAAGTCTTACTGAAGCTGCCATACATCACCTGAAGCAGCTGGCTAGCAAGCTGCACAGCTTCTGTAGTTGCCAGCAGAGCTCTGTTGGCTACATCACCAGATGCAAAGCTGAGTAACATGGCTGCAAATGCCATTGCTGTGGTGCACTCCTTATGTAGAGGCAGTTGCAGGGCAGCAGTCATGGCTTCTTTGAACAGGCCCTCAATTCTGCAACCAATTAATATGTGTTACGGTGGTATGTGGCCCACCGCAAACAGCAGAAGATCAAAATCGAAATCATGAGCAGCCATCAGCTTGTTGCCTAATTGCCCTTACATGCAGAGTATTCCTTTTGTACATGTACAAGTCCATGAGTTTTGGAGACAAAGCAGCCAAAGCAGCACATCAGGAAGAAGGCACCGTGCACGGATGTGTCATGGCACGACTCCACATTGTTATGCTCATACCTGAATGCCTGCCTGCCTCGACGAGTATTGCAGATTTCTGCAAGAGTGCTGGCACTGTCTTGCCAGCTGGTTTTGCTTGAGGTTGGCCCTAGACCATCAATAGCGTAAACGATGTCATCAACAATTTGTGTGTGTTCTCCACTCTCTTGTGCCTGCACACCAAACTCGACAATGAAGCTTGCATGTGATGCGGAATGATAGAGTAGTATGTGCGACCCATGTAGCAGTTACCTCAAGCACAGTAGTAGCAGGAGCTTGCAGTGGCTTGTCTCTGCTTGAACTGCTGCCATTGTTGCGAGCCTGGTTTGAGCTGCTGCTGCAGGAGCGCTTTAAGCGAGGCTTCTTTGGTGCAGGGCCCTCCACTGTAGCTGTGGCTGAAACTGAAGCTGTTGAACTGCGTTTCAATTGCTTTGCTGGTAAAGCAGAAGCTGGTTTGGCCCCAACAGATGAACTTTGGCTGAGTCTCGATAATGAGGCTGATTGAGCTTGCTTGGCGTTGAAATGCGTTGCTGAAGGGGCTAGCTGAGCTGGCGAAGCCAACCTTGCAGGTTTGATTGGCAGAGGTGCAGTTGCTGTACTGACAACGCTTGCTGCTGGCAGCGTACTCGGCAGCTGAGAATGGCTCAAGAATGCACCAGTGGCAGACCTGTCTGATGATGAGCTGAGAAGTGTTGACCGATCACCGACGCTTGGGTGTGGGACGTGACCGGCGGACTGCTGACTGTCAAAAAAGTAGGGATCGTCTGGACTGTCGAAGAAGCTTTCCTGGCTCGAATTATAGACATCTTGATAGGAGTCCATCAGTCGAGCCTTCCTGCTGTAGGTTTTTAAGTGCGCCATGGTTGCTTCTCCGTTGCAACGTTGACCAGTGACAGAAGGTGACACTTAACAAAGCTGGTGATCAAGTATCGCAAGTGTGAGCAAAGTACATGCCAAGCGGCGACATGACGCAACTGCCTGCATGTAGAAAGCCACCGTTGCGTCAATACGCAACGCAGGAGCAGACTGAGGGACCACTGAAGCGGGAGAACTTCAAAATCCCCGAGCACTGTCCCAGCATCTCCTTTGACTCTTCTTCAAGCATTGCGCACTGCTAGGTTTGCAGTCGATGTAAGCCGCCTCACCTGTTAGTGCTCTAGACGAAGAGTTCGTCCCAAGAGCTTAATACCTTTCAGGATGTCCGAAAGCGAGCTTGCATGCGTGTACGCAGCTCTGATCTTGCACGATGACGGCCTTGAGATCTCGGTAAGCGGCAATGTTTGGCAGTTGGCTGTCGATTACACCGTAGCTTAAGACTTCACGTCGCATAGGCTCCTGAAGCTCTGCTTCAATAGCACATTGTCTTACGCAGGCTGACAACATTCAGAAGCTGACAGCAGCTGCCAACGTCAAGGTCGAGTCTTACTGGCCTGGCTTGTTTGCCAAGTTGTTTGCCAACAAGAGCATGGACGATCTCATCACCAACGTTGGTGCCGGTAAGCACACGACAGACTTAAGTCTTACTGTTCTCGTGTGCAGGCTTTGCTAGCACCAACGATGTGGACTCCTCACAAAGCAGCAAGCCTGACCGGCGTATCCTATTGTTGTAGGTGGAGGAGGTGCAATTTCATCAGGTGGTGGAGGAGGAGGAGGTGGCGCAGCAGCTGAGGCTGGTGGTGCTGCTGACAAGGAGGAGGAGAAGAAGGATGAGCCAGAGGAAGAGTCAGATGAGGTACCTGCTTGGCTGCTTTACATCCTGCCTGTTGGAGTCTACTTGAGTGCACATGGGCATTTTGAACTCAGATGTCTAGACCTGCTGGCCAGTGACGTCAGTGCCTTTGAAGTTCTGTAGACTTGCCAAACAGGCATGTAGCGCTTGCAAGCTACAAAGCTACTGTAGTCTGATGTGCCCCAGCATAAGTACGTTGCTTTCAGACTCCTTTGAACTTCATGCGAGTTCGCTGCAAATGACGTTCTTTGCTTGCAGGACATGGGTTTCTCACTGTTCGACTAGAAGGCTTTTGTTGGGTGGATTTACTTTACATGGGCAGGTCATCACTGATCAGTGTTGTCTGCACTTTGTAACGAGCAATCCTCAATCATGGTTGTCCAGTGTGCAAAGTTACATCCCTTCTGCAATACACAGATCAGTCTGTGCACATGTCTGCTTGCTGGTTGCTGTTGTCGTGAGGCTCTGATGCTTGCCACATGTTGCACTGTATATGGGCTGTAAGCTCATTGCGCAAGTCTCTGTAGCTGCGGTACAACGCAGCTTTGCACTAGGCGCCATCGTTGTTTTTGCTCAAAGCACAGGCTGTCCAGGGTTGGACATCATGATGGTTGGCATGCCCTGTCTGCCTGTGTGACACAGCATGTGCTGAGCGCTTGCCATATTTATTCATTGGCCAGCAATGCTGACAGCAACACATTGTGTCAGTACAGTATGGTAGCAATGCTGACAGCAACGCAGTACATTACGGCAATTGGTATGCGCAGACTTGTCAGTAAGACAAGAAGCTGGGCATCATATTTTCGTCTCCTAGTGTCATCATGATCTCGATCACCTTTCAGGATGTGCAGCCACTAGTACAGCACTCATGGCAGTCGTAGAGGCACGCATAATTGCAAACGTATTCAACTTTGTCAGGATTAGCATGTCATTCTTCCTACATGACATGTGCCAGTCTTGTGGTCCAGGCGTTAATTCAAGTGCTGCAGCATTTGCAGCCTTGGGAATCTGCTTGACCAACTTGCTCGAACCTTGTGAGGTTACCATCATTGACGGAATGCACTTGGCTAGATATTGGTCAAGCAAGGAGCGACTGCAAGGAACGGAAGACATCTACATAGCTCATGGTGATTCTGAGAGATTCACACTAAAACAACTATCAGGGCAAGAACAGATGAAAGTGCTGGCACAATTCCTGAACCATTGCTTAACACCCCATAACACGCTCCAATCTCATTGCGACCAGTCTCAGCAAACACCAGTGTTGTCAGCTTGCCATGCAGGCAATGTTTGGCTACACAGCTGGTTGCGTACACAACTGACTGCCAGCCTGCCGAGAACCCAGACCTGACATAGCCTGTCTCCTACAAGCAGCTCCTTGCGCCCCCAGCACAAACCTAAAACAGTTTTAGTTGCCAATGGCGAACCCACGCTTGCACAGCTTGCTTCGTACACACCCAGGGACATATCCTGACTGCTGTCACAAGGGTCACGATTCATGCAGAATTTCTGCTGTGCAACACAATCTGAGTTCAGCAGCGGCAGCGTTCAAGACACATGAGCATATTGCGCAAGGGCAGACTAGACCAACACATTGGGCACTGAGCGAGTATGGGGCAGCTTGTCTCCAGTGACAGGAGAGACGGAGCTGCCTTGCAGCCAATGCTGGATGGAGTGCAATCATAGGTGTGCCCATCAGCTGCAATCACTGGATCTGTCATTGCCACCTGTATGTGCGAAGCCTCAAACGTAAAGCATCGAAGTGACGCCATGTGACACAAAGCCTCATACACCGATATGTATGTACTGCCACTGCCCTCGTGTATTACTGCAGACATGGTAACTGCCCACACCCTTTGAGGGCAGGCTGTGCCCTTTGCCACAGACACTCTTGCCCATGCAGTGAGAGGTTTTGCATTGTTCTGATACTGTAGCATGTGGCGCATCAAGATAAGAGAGCTGAGATTGCAGGTCAATCATATCTTGTATACACAGCATCTTGGCACACAAGAGCATCCAGATGCAGACGGTGATTGAGCGAGTATGTATCATAGATTGTGATTGTGCTTGGAAGGCACTAGATTTTGTGATTGATACCATGGTGATAGGGCAACAGAAGAACTGATCAAGGAACTCTGCATCTGCTCCTTTAGTAGCATCAGCTGCCGTTGCACCAGCAGCAGGCAAGCCACCAGCAACTGCGTCTGGTGTTGGTCATTTGGCACAATGTGCACAGGAAGAGGACGTTTAGGAGAGTAATTTGCCATCCTATGCTGCACGTCTGGTTGAAGGCAGTGGGTATCTTGGTCAGATGACAGTCCACCACCTCTGCCTTCTGAAGGGCTGCTTGCATGCAGTGCTGCCACGGGGTCCATATCATGATGAGTCTGCAGGTGGGGTCCTACTGAGGGTGATGAAGGCGATGGTCGTGAGGCTGATGATGGTGAGACCAATGGTCGTGAGGCTGATGGTCTTGAGGCTGGTGGTTGTGAGGGTGCCGGCGGTGAGTCTAATGTTTGTGAGGCCAATGTCCCATCTGAGCGTGCCTGCTGCTTCCGAGCTTTGGCTTTCTGCTTCTTGGCCTTCTTTGCAGCTGCTTTGGCAGCATCATGGGCCTCCTCTGCTACCATCTGCTCTGCAGCATTGCCTTCCCCCTGCAACCGCATACAGTGCTTAAGTAGCTGCACTAGGAGGCCACGCAATACAGAATCAACTTTACAGGACATGTTTGAATCCATATGTCTAGTCTCATTGCATCTGAACCATGATCAAGATTCATGCCTGGACAGTACAGCTATCGAGCCAGCATAGCTGTAGACATACTGCACAAAATTTGTGACTGCAAACATACATGCACATCACAATTGCCATGCATGCATGCATTCATTGGGTGAATATTTGTCAAACGCATGAAGCATTGGTGCAAAGAGAGGATGTTTGATCTGTCAGATGAGGCATACCATCATGAAGGTATAGAAGGCGTGGATGGCTTGTGCATGTTCTTCACTCAACATTTTCTCGCTGGTGAGGTACACCAGGTCCTGGTGGCAGGCACGAGTTGATGCGCTCAATGATCTGCACTGCTGGTGAGCCGCTACAATGGAAGGCCAAGCAGGCTCTTGCTGTGTGTTGTGCAAGGCAGGCAGCACCTCCTCTACAATCACAGGAGACATAACTAAAGGCCAGATCAACAAGACAAAAATCCCTTACTCGCAAGCATTTGGGCGCCAACTGCTTGTTCAGCCATGTCAACATATGGCAGAGTCCAAATCTAGTATGTCATGCGCTGCACTGAATCTGTAGGTGCAGAGCCTCTACCAATCGGGCTGAAGGCATGCTTGCTGCTGTCGGTCTGTAGAGCCGGCATCACCCTGAGGAGACCCCAGCCCCTTCCCGGCCTTCAACGTGTCATAACCAGACCACAGAAAGCAACAACGCTGGACAGCATTGCCCGGCTGCTGCATCCACCCCAGCACAAGCTGTGCACCAGCCAGCAGTTTGGCAAACACTCAAGCCCACTGAGTAGCATGACATAGAGCTGGTTGCTATCAAAGCCTGTATGAGCCTAGACTGGGCCTTGTCGCTCAGAACTGCCCAGAGCACATCCCGGGAGAGACGCTGCACAGGCTGACAGCAATGCTATGCCAGCTCATACAGCGCCTTGGGGCTGGTCACCTGCCAGACTTGGACCTAGATATGGAGGAGCTGTTCATAGCTGGACAGCATCCAGTCCTGACTGCCCAGCTTGAAGGGCAGGTCAGCAGCACCAACTGTGGCATTTGCATCCTCAAGCAACAATGCTTCATTGACCCTGGCTGGTTGGTGCGGGGGTGCTGAGTTTGATGTGCTGTCTGCAACACCCAGAGCAAAACTCAACACCCTGTGGCTTGGCAGCTGATGTGGGCAAGAACAGTAGAACAGCTGCCACGCTGAGCAGCTGTCACATAATTCGACGTGGGAGCAATGCAGCCTGTAGTGCATGTCATGTTGCAACTCATATGCAGCTGAGTGAGTGGTTACTGTCTCTTGACTGGCATGGCATGACAGTAAGCTAAGCTCTGTTTGTGAATTAGGCAGAGCGTCACAACAGCTACATGAGGTTTAGCAGAAACATGACCGAACAAGCAGGCTTGCACTGACAGTCTTGTCATGAGGGAAGGCTTGAGTGTACATGGCATTGCAATGGCACACTTCGATACACCATTCACAACATGAGGTTGGTGGCCATACCTGTTGCCTTTGTGGGCGCCTTGCTTGCTGGCAGAGTGCACAAGATGTTGAACAGCCGACGTATGCCTGGCAACCTAGTCTGCATGGTCCATGATACATCAAAATGGCAGAAACAGGTCAGGACCTGGCACGTATGGTACGTGACGTACCGCTGCCAGTCGAGACCCGATGTGCAGGTGATTCAAGCCCCGGAAGGTCGGCCCCGGCCACTGCGCGAATCGGCCTCATAGTAGTTGGGTCTCAACACTGACGGACCCATAACCGATACTGGGTGTTGTGCGATAAGTCAACAGTAACGACCACCAACAACAACGAGTTGATCGGTCGGGTGAGCAACAGGTGGACTGTGTCCAGGATTGGACGAATCAAGACGGACTGCGCTTGCCGGAGATGTCAGTCCTACAGATGCGCAGGCCGAAAAGGAAGGTAAAGCTCTGGGCAAAGTGGCGGTTTAGTCATGAATGTGCTTACGTTTTTGTGAACAGCAGAAGGCTCCGACGCCGCTCCGAATCCAGAACCGTTGCAATAAAGATCATGGGCTTACTTGACTGCGCGACTCACTTGTAACCTCAGAAGCACTGTCTGCCCTCCTTTACCGCAGACTAGATAACGACAAATTGTTCGGTACAGCTACGTCCTGTAATTCACCAGCAACACACCAACACATCAAGCGCTTGGCAAGCAAGCACGACAGTCCTGCGCCAGGCTCCCTCTGGGCAGCTGATATATGCTCTTCCTGCTGCTAGGTGTTGTTCGAGTGGCTGTAGTAACTTGGAAGGTGTGGTTAGTGCAAGCCTCAAGTATGATCAAAGCTTGCACTGAAGCCTGTGCTGCGACAAAGACCTGCTGGGCTTGCGGCACATCTTTGCACACTGCAGCAATTGAGTTCAAGGTAAGCAGAGAGTAAGGCACATGTCGCCAGCTTACTCCAGGCACTGCAAGTCACTGATCTAGACAGTGTTCAGTGTGGCTGGTGTGGTGCTCTCACAAACAGTGGTGTGACAGGCTGGGCAGGCTCAAGCAAGCACAGGTATGCTCTTGAGCATGTCACGTTTTCTGGTTGCTGTGCATACTGATCTAGACACGTGCTTTGCAGGTTTCTGCAACAGACTGGCCAGCCACTGATTGTCGCCATCGTAGCGGCTTTGATTTTTGCTGATGCCATCATTGGCATACTTTGGTTATTGCCGGTCGTTTGCTCTGGAACCAACTTGAGGCTGCAGCAGATTGCTGGAGTGTATGCTGCAGCGAATATCATGTCAAAATTCCTTGTATCAGTGCTGTGCTCACCAGGCAAGTAACATGCCGCCTTTGCAGCAGTGGAGCTTCCTTTCATGCTATCTTGCTTGCACACCAAGCAGTGAAGGACGTCACCCAATATGAGAAATGCTTTGAGCAGGTACGGGTTAATTGTTTACAGGACATCCTCAGCAGTACATTGAGATGAGAGTGCCAGGCCAGACAGTGTTGTCAGGGCAGTATGACAACTTTACCTGGTGCCAGCAGTGCAAGTTTGCAAAACCTCCTGAAGCCCATCACTGCAGGTGTTGTCATCTGATGCCTTCGTGCAGCTTGTCCACCGCTTCCATCTTGCAGCAGCGTGCTTAGCTTTGATAGTAAATGTCTGCCCTCCAACAGCTGCAGATGATGCTGTATGCGCATTTCACCACAGCCATGATGCCATTTGCTTATGCCTAACAGACAGGCCCACCACATGCATGCAATCGTCAGCATACTTCTGGCATGCATCAGAGTAGCGTGGCTTGTAGGACTGTACATGTTTAATGCATATCGGAGAGCTATTATCAACTGCTCAATGCAGGAAGTGTGGCAGATGCATCATGGACATGGACCACCACTGCTTCTTCCTCAACAACTGTGTAGGCAGGAACAACCTGAAACCCTTCCTCCTGTTCCTTGCCTGGCTTCTGCTGGGAGCCTTGTACACTATGGGCACTGTATCTTACCTATTGTACCTAAGATGGGATGAGGTCTGCAGCCACACAGGCCTCCCCAAGTTTGGTTATGGGCTATTGCTGTGGAGTATGCGTCTGTATTGGAATGTTATTTATGCACCTGGGTGGCTGCAGACGTCTGCCTTTCTACTGTCAACAGCAACTGGGGCCTTACTTGGGGTCAGCGGGCTCCTGAAGTCCCAGCTCTTCTTGCTGATGGCTGGCACCACATACATTGGCTCTTTGCAGCACAGCAGTCCTGCTTTGCAGCAGCAGTGCTTGTCGCGTTCACAGCTGCAGCAAGCGCTCATGTGTAACGTTTCATGGACTTGGCTATGCCCAATATGGCGTACTGAGGAGCGGCTCTGTAATAGCAAACTGATATGAAATTCAGGTGCATGACAGGGATAGTCCAGTCTGGCAGATTTGTCGATGGATGAGTGCCATCATGCAGATTGTTGCAGCTTGTGCAGCACGCAATATCAATGTTTGTTGCCAGGAACTGCCACTGTCGTGTGTACAAGATCCCAATGTTTGGCACTGCCATTGCTTACAAAGGTCACCCACGTTTGTCATCCAGAACACGTTCAAGGGTTGAGTGTGTGGAGATTGTGTTGTTTCATGTATTCTGGCACTGCTGCTGTACTTACAGAAAAGTCACTGGCCTAGACACACAGGATTTCTTGGACTTACATAACACTTTTCAGGGGAGAAAGTATGAGGCACTTGATTATGGTTTGCAGGTACTGCTGTAACACCATGCTGTCTCAAGAGAGCGTCAGCCTTCGCATCTGATGCCAAATGATTGGCACTCTTGCAACGTTTTCTTCCTTAAATTTGACCCACGCATGAATACCAGTCTGAGCCAAATAAAAAGTGTAAAACTGATATCAGTACCATTGTCAGTCCCGTCTTTCAAGGTTGTTGCTGTTATTTCTGCCGATTATTCTGAGCTTGTGCGTGCCGCAATTCTACTGTACCCAATAGGACACGACAGTAGTAAGCAGTGGCTGGAGTCTTCTGATCACCAGGCTTGTGCAAGCCGGCTTTTCACGGGTACTGCGTTCATCTGACATCTCCGTTGACCTCCTTGGAACAGAAAATAGGACAGGCGCATCTCAGACTGGTTTGCCTGGCTCGCAGAACGCGAGGTTTGACGTGGGCTATAAGGCAGTATATGAAGGCAAGCTTGCTGTGCAAGCAGTTCTCGAAGACTTTGCTAAGCGCTTCAGCTTATCAGCCAACCTCTGTGAAGCCTGGTATCATCAAACCAAGCTCAATGGGAATGAAACATTGCTTCAGGTGCTGTACTAGTTGTGCTCCATATTCTGACTAGTTCATGAAGACAAAAGCGTACCTTGATCGAACTGCTACTCTTTGCACAATCATGTTGCAGGAGATCAGCAAGTGCTGCCTCTGTACATTGACTCCACTCCTTCACTGTCACTTTACATCTGGCAAAGCTTTGGGAAGGGGCTGGGGCAAGCTGTGCAGTGTTGTGACGACATAGCGGATGTCTGGATCATTGCTGCCGAGTGTGCAGTAAACAGGGCTGCATTGCTGCAAGCATGGTTGACAGCTTGGCATTCTCACCTGCTGTGCTAGCTGTGGACTGCCTTCAGACAGTCCCAGTTGACAGGCTCTATGAGACCCATGGTGAACCCCCAGATTTGGTCGCACTTCCGCAAGTGGAGCCACTGGCCCAAAATCTGTTGCTCTTTGCACAGCTGCTGGCTGTGGTAGCAGCAGAGCGCAAGAGCATTTTTGCCAACATCACAGCCCCTACTGACTTTACAGAAGAACTAAAGCTCATGCGATCTGCTATCAACAATACGCTGCAAGGGCTGACAAATGTTTGCTGCTGTACCCCAGTCCTGCTGACAGATCCCACCATGCAGAAGGCAACATGCATTTGAGTCAGACCAACCAAGTGCGTCATTCTGTTGCGCTGCGCTGTACTCATCTTGAAGCTGGCTACACTGACATGCCATGTCAAGGCAGATTTGATAAAAGTCATGCTGACCCAGAAATGCCTGTGTCATTGCAAGCCCTCTGGCAAAACATGTCAGCTCTCGCAAGCTACATTCTCAAAAGCTTTACAGATGAACTTGAAGCAAGCACATACACCAGTCTCATAATCAGCATCAGCAGCGGTCAAGAGGAACAAATGCTGTGCAGCGCTCTTTGTGAGCACCTAGTTGCAACGCTGCGAAAAGGTAAAGCAGCCTCAAGCTAGAGCGCTGAAGCTGGTCTAGTTGCAACTCCTGTTGGTGGTACTAGTACTGGGTATCGTGAACGCAGACCTATCGAGACGTGAAATTAGAAGACTAGGTGCGGGATTTGCTGTCAGGCCTTCATGACTCAAATTGTTCCTATATCTTGTTTTGCATTGTTGCTTGTGCATTTTTGCTACAACAGGTATTGCCATTGCCCATTGCCATTGCCATTGCTTCTTTGGCTATGCAGTCTATAGAGCACTGATAAGTCTTGTCTTGTGTGGACGGGCATTGCCATTGGTGGTAGCCTTCCTGGATCATAGCAGCGGAGAAGCCCATACTGCCTTCCAGATCCTGCATTGCGTTTGCTCAATGGACCCAGATGCAACACACCACCACGCAGACTTGCTGGCCAGGTTGCAAGGTGTGCGTCGGTTGTCTCAGGTCTTGTGTACTGTGCAAATAAGCATGGCACCATTGCAGGCAGCAGGTAATAGCCTCATGCTTTTCCTCTGCCATTGCATGTTGATGCCGTGTGCGTTTGTGCCTTGCGACTGAAGACACTGCTGTGTCTTCTGCCATGTTTTTTATAGACCAAGGTTGCTGTTGTGAGGCTTTCCCTTACTCAATGGCAGAGGTTCCTGTCGCGGCTTTCGCTTCAAAGGGACAACAACAATCAATTGCATGTTGATGCAACTTGGTTTGCATGTCAGCTTGCAGACATCCAATGCCTGTATGCATGACAGCCGCTCAGCATGGCAGCTGTTCTGTTGTTTGTGCACTCCAAAGTGCTTTACCGCAGCAGACTTGTAAGTAGCATGTTGACTCTTGCAGATCTGAAAGCATTTGTAGCATCCATTCTCAGATCAGCCAATGACAATGGACGAGGGCTGCTTGGTGACGCTGTACACCACATCACGTGCTGCTGACCTAATGATCAGACTGCTGGAGCTGCGCCCTCTCTCACCAAGGCCACCACATCAGGTTTGTGGCGCAATGTCAACTAGGCACTGTGACCAGACCACAAGTAGTTACACCAGCAGACAGCATGCCATGGAGCCTACAGCAGCTAACTCATCTACTCAAGCACAAGCTTCACACCAGCCAAAGATCTGGCCAACCCCCAAGCACAATGAGTCTGGATTGGGCCTTGTCCCCCACAAAAGTCCAGGGGCTTCCAGGAGAGCTTCCACACAGGCTGACGGCAACACTGTGCCAGCTCCTACAGTTCTGGCTGGCCACCTGCCAAACCTTGACATGGACATGCAAGACCTGTTCAGAACTGGACTATGTCCAGTCCTGACCGCCCAGCTGGAAGGGCATGCAGACTCTACTGGCCTTACGGCGGCACAATGCTGTCCAGGCTGATAATGGACTTCAGCTTGATTCCAGAGGGCTCCGCACATGCATCACAGATAGCTTCTATATTTTGTGAGTCCAAGCCATCCAAGGCTGTGGTTTTGTCAGGCACAGTCCTCATAGCTGGCGGCACAGTCCTCATATCTCCTGTAATGTTGTCAAGCTTGATCATGTTAAGTATGGCTTGCAGCAAAATGTAGAGCAGCACATGCATGCACTGAGAGTGTTCTGTACAACACCGCTGGTAAGATCTTTGGACTGGTCACAGCAATGAGCATGGTGCAGTGGCCTAAGGGTTTGTAGCTGCTTGAAGTTGAGGGCCAGTGGAGTGTAAGCTGCAGCCATCTGGGTTTGCTAGCTCTCATAATATCCACAGGGGCTTCAGGCATATCTTCAGGTCCTGCACTTGAACTTTAGAATCAGAACATGAGTGTATAGTGCTATTTGCATGTTGTAGCGCCAATTTACATTGTGGCCCCAGATGAAACAGCTTGCTGCAGTAGGCTGTCGGTTGAGATGAATAGGCAAGGTGATAGAAAGAAACAAAAGAAAAATGACACCGTTAGGCAGGGTGATACTAGCATATGGGATTGGACGATTGACACTGCCAGATGTCATTGGAGACTTGTGGTACGCCGGTACATTTGTGTTGGGCAGACCTCGAGGTGTCCACAGGTCTGCTCGATGTGTGTTAAGAGTGCAGTGAAAATCGTTGTGCAATTCGTGTACACATGTTTCAAAGTGGGTGCAGTGGCAGCGGCCACATCGACTCATTGCAATTTGTCACGCATACAGCTGTGGCATTGTTGCTCATGCTGACAACACAGAGCATCGGTATTGGCACACTGAAGTCAACCTTTGAATTACGATTCTCACACAAGAGCCAGTGATATGTAAGTAGCACGTATTTGGAGACAGAGCAGTTGATAAAAGCAAAAAAGCTGCCTAGCACAAAGAAATAGATAAAATACTGCACTAATTATTCTAGACTAAGTTACCTGCATCTGCTCCTTTTCAAGGGCCAGATCAGTCTTGTCAACAACCACACAAATACAAGATATTCAACCTGTTTGTGCTCTGACGACAATTATTTGCAGCAAATGCTCAAGACATTCATGCGTTTTAGACTCCCAGCATCAAAGCACAGATTTACAAAGATACACTTCAATCAGAAACACAAGCACAATCAATGAGTGCATATACAAATGTGAAGAGCATTTGTTTACAAATTCAAAACATTTGACTGCACGTGCCACTTGCTGATGCCCCTGCATTCTTGCAGGGCAAGGGCGTTGGAGCATCCCTGTAGCCTTCTTATTGCCTCACTTGTCTGACAACGTGCATAACCAAGCCGTGATGCACCCTCTGATTCCCCAGCAGATGCTGGGCAGGTGACATCTCAAGCCAACAGACCTTCACTGCTTGAATGTACACTTGTGGTCCCGCGGTACCCCAGCAAAGATTTGCTAGGCGGGGCCTATCATGGTACTGCATGACTGACTATCTCTTCAAATCGACTGACTATATCTTCAAATCAAATGGAGACACATGGTGATCCACTGCTGAGCTGCTTTCAGGCATCTGGTGTGATTAGCACGGCACAGGGTTCAAGACTGGGTTGGAGTGGTCCTGGCCGTCTGTCTCAATGTCTGGGTTGTGCCCATTGGCAAAACCATTGGCTTGGCCAACCTTGTGGTCAATGTTTTTGACATCAAAGCCAGGCATCTGGAAGCCACCAGCGAAACTCTCAACCATCTTCTTCAGCTCTGGGACTCTGGCATCAGTGTCAAGCGCCCTGTTGTGACAGCAAGGAGAATGTTATAATGCAGTAATGGGATGGCTTCAAGCCAGCAGCACTGCTGTGTTGTGCTTGCTGAACTTACAGAGTAGGAAGTGAATTGGCCAATAAACCTGGCAACATGCGTTGCTGCTCTGCATGGCCAAAACCCATACAGGTGCGTAATTTACAATTGCAACAGGTAAGGTTGTCATGATATGCATTCAAGCCATGCATACGAGGTGAATCCGGTGAAACACTTTCCAAACTGCAAGCGAGTCAAACTGATGCAATTGCACATACGTTTACAAATTGGCATATGTCTGGACAAGGTGCCCAGACCATGATCCAGCAAGTGAATAGAACCATGCAAAGTGCTGATGGTCGAGTGAAATTGCATAACAATCATGCCAGGAAAAGGAGCGCCGCACTTGTTGAAGTCCTTGAGCAGACGTCCGTGCTTGTTCTGCAGGTCCTTGCACAGCTCCATGGCTTCATGCAGGAACTCAGCGATCTGCTCAAAGTCGGCCTCCTTAAGACCCCGGGAGGTCATGGCCGGGGCTCCAATGCGGACCCCACCTGGTGTCATGGCTGACACATCGCCCACAACTGCATTCTTGTTCAGCGTGATGTGGCACAGGTCGCAGCACCTCTCCATCTTGCTGCCTGTAATTTTCTGCACCAGTGCAGTAAGTCTTCTCAGAAGCACATATGAGCTGATGATGTCAAGAGGACAATTCAGAAGGTTGAAGTATGGGTATGGTAGAAGTACTAAGATATGCTGTGTGTGATGATATGTAACAGCAAGGTCACATACGATGTGACTGCAGATCGCTTGCAAACCCACTGGTGACTTCACCTGTGCAAGGTAGCTTTCCTTTTCATGCATCCTCTGCATGCTACTCTGCTGCTACAACCCAGTGCTTGACACCATAGGCTGTCTCATGACAGGCCACGTGAACGCAGTTGAAACAAGTAGTCAATTACACAGTAAACATTATGCGTCTGGTTATTCCACCCAGGTAGGCATTGCAACGGGGGATTTTCAGGTGCTGAACAGGAGCAACCAGTAAAGAATACAAAAAGGCCCGTCTCATGAGGTCTCTTGAGTATCTTGTACTGGCTGCTCCCAGTCAGCAGCTGACAAGTGCCTGTTGCAATGACTAGCGAAGCAGCTCGTTCTCAAAAAGACCATCGTCACTGTATGTACAGACTGTCTGACTGTACAGCAGGGAATTTTGAATGAATCAAGGAGCCTAACCCTTGTATGCCTGTGATTTTTGGCAATGCCATAGTGAAACTCACCTGCAGTGCAATTTGCCTGCCAAGAGAACATCCTCCAGTACAGACAACAATGCTGAATGGAAGTAATAAAACAAAGTGAAAGCACAAATGGTCCAGTCCAAGAAGCTCTTTGGTGATTCCTTGAACATCATAAGATCCAAAAAAGCTGCCTCCCAAGCTCAGCCTGTTCATCTGTGAGCAGGGGATTTGGTTCCAGCAGTGGGGTGGGGAGAGAGGGGGTGTTACCTCCTTGCGCATGTCCCAGAGGACCAGGTGGTTGTCAGTGCCATCTGTCCCCAGTTTGTAGCCGTACTTCATCAGCCTCGCGCCAAGGGCCCTTGCATTGGCAATGACCTGCACTTCCAACAACACATTGTCATTATGGCAACATGCACACCCACCGCAGCCGTCTGTAACCAAAGAACACATGCAGACAGCGCCTCACACGCGCGCATCCACGAGCCATGTCTAACCACACATGCCTTGCAAAACAGGCATTCACAGGAAAATGCAAGGCGGCAATGCAAAACTCACTGGCAGAGCATATGCACAGACCTGCTTGCTGTACTGCTTGAACTCTGCTGTCTGCGCATGCTTGAGGGCACATGCCAGCGCGCCAATCTGGTGGTTGTGGGGCCCTCCTTGCAGGGATGGGAACACTGAGAAGTCGATCTTCTCCTCAAAGTCATACTTGGTGCCTTCAGCCTCGCCCTTCTTCAACCTGTCAGCAGGCTTCTCTCCCTGCAAACACTCAAACCACTGGTGCCTCCGCAACGTACACAACATGCACAAGCTGGGCTTCACAGACCAGCACACGAGTTTGACCACGTTGGCAACTCTGTGCATGCAATGAGCCTGGCCTCACTGCAGTGACAGCATATTGTAACGCCAGCTGTGGCAGAACAGTGAACATGGATGCCATGTTAGCATTGCCTCACATACACAAGGTGGCCAAGCGAGGTAACACAAACAAGACACGAGCATTCATTATGGTCACGTACTGGTTGATCTTGGGATAAGCTGCAGTCACAGTGAGGCCAGGCGCATGGCATGTACACAGTTGCCAATGGTTATGCAGCTTGCAAGTGGCAATGCTAGGACCTGTCTGCTACAATTAAAAACATCACTCAAGCTCTACACGATGTTGATGCACTCAATGAGCATTCTGACAATAGGACGTGCCTGAAGACAGTCAAATCAGAGCGAGCTTGCAACAAGTGACCCTCCGTCACTTTGGTAACAATGATGTTTTTGTTTAGTGTGTTGTGGGGCAAGCCCATTGTCCAACCCAATAATTGCTGTGGCATCAACCGAGATAGCTCAAGGGAGTCATCCCTGTGTCAGACAAGGCTGGCAACAATCTGCAAGAGCATGTATGTCCAGAGAGGTAAAAAAACAGCCCCTGTGAACGCACATGCGGTAGCAGATCAGTGCCAGCCTGGTAAGATCTAGTATAGATCCCTCTCAAGCCACCTTATCTGATACCAGAGCAACGTGGGAGTCACACAAAGGGCTGGCCTAAAATACCTTGAAGAAAGGATATGGGGGAATGCATAACGCACTGATGGGAAGTGAGTCCCTCCTGAGCCTCAACCAGATGCAACATAATGGAAATGATTGAACAGCACGTGCCTTCTTTGAGCCCATATGCTACTTGTTGAGTATGCACAAAAGCCAGATGAATGTCCACATGTGGCAGAAGCCATACTTCAATACAGCAGTACTGTGCTGCAGCAAAGCCCCACCTTGCGTGAGAAGATCATGCCAGCACGGGGTCCGCGCAATGACTTGTGTGTGGTGGTAGTGACCACATCACAGTAATCAAATGGCTGGTCTGCCTCCTGAGCTGCCACCAGTCCGCTGCGGCAGCAGTTTGACAAGCATTAGAACGAGCCAACTAAGGAGGACAAACCTATGTAATCCATGACATTGTGCAGGAACAACAATACACAAAAGATGGAAGCACACCTACAAAATACAGAGCAGGAGGGCACTGCTCCCTGCTGATTGCCCAGCAACTATGCTGATGACTTGCTTTGTCCTGATCTGACCTGTGCACTGTAGCTGTGTTTGTAATCAAGGTGCATCAAGCTCTAGTGCAACAGGCTAAAAACATGCAAATGCATACCTTCATACTGCTGCACTGGAGCTTGCTGCATGCGAATGAGGTCTCAAGTTACAGCCCACGGTGCAGATAAGGGCAAGGCAAGGTCATTCAGCCAGCATGGATACTGTTGCTGCACATGCTAGAACAGCCTGCAATCCGTACCTGATGTGAGCCATGTCGCACATCAACCAGGCGCCGACTTTGTCAGCAATCTGCCTGAGGCGCTTGTAGTCCCACTCCCTAGGGTATGCACTGCCTCCACAAATGAGCATTTTGGGACGGAAATCCAAGGCTTTTTCCTCCAGCTTGTCATAGTCAATGTACCCTGTCTGCATAATCCAACAGTGTGGTGTAAGAAGGTATGCATGGCAGCAGGGCTGTTGTTGATGGCTGTTACTGTAATTGTTGATGAGAACCTTCGACAACCTGACGCAGACATGCCTGCTTGTCTGCCGCTGGGTCAGCATTGGCTTGGTTCCGTGAAATCCCTCTAAAACATTAGCTAGACTTCATGGGTAAGCTACAGCTGGACTACACCCTAGATCATGCCCTGAACACTGTGATCGAGCATGTGGTCTTTGGTCTTTTTGATTGTGATGACATGACGACAACGCAAGAATGGGTCCATGTGCTGCAGAAGGTCCTAGCATAGCTGATTCTTTGTGAACCGGACAGACTGCAGCGCTTGCAGCCATTCCCATTGGCATTCTGAAAATTATCCCATTCTCCTTTTGACACTCGTGTCAGCATTGGCACAAGAATTTATAGAACAAGCACGCACCAGTCTGTCCAAACAAATAAATTGATTCCATGATTGATGATTAGTTTAAGACTGTGCTAGCCGCCGTCAAGCGGTAACTAGGTAGGTATCGGGTGTGCCTCACCCTGATTTTGAAAGCTAAACAGCAGGCTTATTTGCTTCCATGAAAAACTCCGTAAAGGGTCGCCACAGCATGACAAGCCAGTAACAAACAAGTTGCATGTACACATTCAAGCAAGCATGCCAGTGTCTACACGCCTTACCTCAGGATTGAGCTTGTATGGTAGAGACTCAAAGTAAATTGAGGTGGCTGAAATCTTTTTGCCATTAGCTGTGTAGTATCCATGTGTCAGGTGACCACCACTGGGCAGGTCAAGACCCATGATGCGGTCATGAGGGTTAAGCAAGGCAGTGTAGACTGCAAAATTGGCTGGACTGCAGCAAATGTGGAGGGTCAGCTTGGAGAAACCTGGAGAACTTGAGCAAACATCTCACACAAAGCCACTGCAAAGCACCCACCTGCCAGAGTAGGGCTGCACGTTGACAGTCCAGCGTTGTGAGTCCAGGTGAAATGCTTGCAGAGCTCTGGCCTTGCAGAGGTTCTCAATCTTGTCAATGTTCTCGTTGCCTCCATAGTATCGAGCGCCGGGCTGACCCTCTGAATACTTATTCGTCAAGCAAGATCCCAATGCCTCAATGACTGGCATAGATGTGAAGTTCTCCGAAGCGATGAGCTCGATACCCTTCCTACAGGAGAAGTTATCGTTAGCAACGAGGCTTGTAGGCGCTCTCGCGACATGCCCAAAGCAACTCAGCCACTTCACGCGGGGGCGATACCATTGACGCTCCTTCTCATCCTCGATTATGCTAAAAAGCTCTGGGTCGGCGTTGCGCAGGCTTAACAACGCCTCAGGAAATACTCCCTCCATGATGACGTCTGACTATTGCTCGCAATCTGGCGCTGCAGACTATCGGCAATGACGCTTTAGAAAATGGTAAGAAGTGCGGCTCGACAAACAACTAGTACTGATATGCCGCGCTGCTGGGGTAGCGTGGCTGAACGAAGAAGATTTTCACCACCGTTCAATGTCAGATTCCTGCTTGAGGCATGGTCCTGGCACCTGGCACCTGGCATCGACAAGACGGATCAACAGCATGACTTCCAGCTCTTTGAGCTTGCTGCTGCTTGAAGCAAAGCTCTGAGCCCAAGCTGAGGACACCATCCCATCTTATCAATCTTGACGCAATAGGTACCAGTAAACTTGCTTGCCTCACGCCTGCCATGTGCATGACCGTGGTGACTCAGCCCTGCTAATGGTAAGCCTAGCACGTTCCTGCAATCACGCACAGTGCACATGTATGCGTCAGTGTCATGTGAATACGCCTTCCTTCCTGAACTCACAGGCTCTTAAAGCTGCACATGTATATGCACCAAACTGGTGGTAAACTAATACTAGTGCATTAGTGCACAGTGTACTACGATATTACATTGAACAGTGCTGCTCAGATTGCCATGACTGCCCATGATATGAAGCAGAGTGACTCAGAGCAGAACTTGCAACGACGTGCTGACATATCTGCTCACCACGGCAGCTTTCTTCACCTTATATAATTTGCCTGATAGGGGTTGATATCATATCAATGATATGCCTTGTCATGCCTACAGACTAGGAAACAACCATAATGGGATATAGGGTTCATAGCCTCAGACACACACACACCGCCTACACTCCTGTGCAAGGTACACGGCGCTGAAACCATTGTTGAACTTCTGAAATCTTCTTACTTCTCTGCGTATCCGAGCGCGACCCTGCCAACGTTGTGCATGTATGTCTGACACACCAGCAAATCCCGATGAGCTCTCTGATGAAGAAGCAGCCAACCCCGAAAAGCTTGCGTTGCAAAGCAAGAAGCTGCAAAAGCTTCGGAAAGCCTACGAAAAGAGAGGCATAGTGTATGTCAGTCGGATACCGCCTCATATGGTGCGCCAATGCGGCAGGCACGCAGCTGTTTCATAAGTCTTCAATTATTTATGCCCTGACTCATATGCCCCTCACCTGCAGAAACCTCAAAAGCTGCGCCAGCTGCTTGAGCAATATGGTTCTATTGGCAGGCTATATTGCGCGCCTGAAGGTAGGCATGTGCAAGACGACCTGCTCTTCCTTGTGCAAGACGACCTGCTCTTCCTTGAGGCACAAGCTGTAACTTAGCATATCCATGCTGCAGATCCTGCTTTGCGCAAGCAGCGAAAGCAGAAAGGCGGCAATACAGGCAAAAACTTTACAGAAGGCTGGGTTGAGTTTGAAGATAAAACAGTGGCAAAGCAGGTCGCCGGCTATGCTGAACAGCAATCCTATTGGCGGAAAGCGCAGATCAGCATATCACTACGACCTCTGGTCACTGAATACCTGCCCAACTTCAAGTGGGACCACTTGACAGAGGAGATAGGTATAAAATCTGTCTGCTCACCTGTCTATGCACCACTCCTGTGTCTGGTCAAGCCATGCCTACATGCCCACACCCACCACACTGCACTATAGCAGAACATTATGATGCAGTCCTACAGCCATTTCGCACAGCATACACAAGCAGCAATGCAGGCTGCTGTGCAGTACAGTTTGTGTCTGACAGCAATGTGATTGGCATGTTGCAGCCTACCAAAACGCCATTCGAGATCAAAAGTTAGCAGCAGAGATCTCTGCTGCCAAGCGCGAGCGTGACTTCTATATGGGCCAAGTAGATAAGGCTAAGGCATTGAAGCTATGAAGGAGCGAAAGAGAAAGGTAAGCATCAGTTGCTCAAATTGGTATGCAAACCTCTTCAGCCACAGCAATGGTCAGTACTGGCATCGCATTATCTAGGTGTGACATGTTGACATGTACTGAGCATTGGCTGCACGCTTTCACGAGTGTTCGCCTGCCGCTGTATTTAGAAGTGTGCTTTTCAACATATCATCAACTTGGACACTATACATGTTGCCTGATAGCCCGCAGTGCTGAAGGTACAGTTTGACAATGCAACAGTAACCTGTCTGGTGACCGTCTTCACGGAATCAGGGATATGTGTATATCTAGTTTGACTATTGCGCACTAGTAGGCAAGCACTTGCCAAGGCAATCCAAGGACTGGTATACCCCACAAGACACCATCACTTCTCATGCTGTCTGTGACCATGCCATTACAGACTGAGTATATTACTACTCATGCATCAGGAGTGAAGGTGTGGGCAGAGTACTGCAGACTCCAGTCACTGTCCACTGTACACCTTTAGCGTGTCTACTCTGTTGTAACCTACCCTTCATCAACAGCCTTGTCTAGGTTGCTTGATTCTAGTATGTCTGCAGTTCCTAATGGTATGCAGAAATGCAACACAGCCTTAGTTTTGGTGTGCAGCGCGAAGATGCAGCTGAGGATGTGCTGACAGGCAGTCGTGCAAAGCAAGCTCCACCTGATCTAGAAGTCTCAACAAACACCAATGCAAACGCACAGGGCAGATTCTGGTAACAAGCACAAAAGGGTTCTGCGAACGTATGGGCAAAAGAAAGCAAAGGCAGACTCTTCTGCTGACCAAGCGACAGCCACATTGTCATCAGACTTTCTAGCGCTGGTAGGCGGCCAGCGTAGCACTCGAGGAAAGCCTGGCAAGGCTGTCAGAATAACTTTGGGTTTGATGTACCCACTGATGTATGCTAGTATCCAGCCTTCTGGTGGCCCTTAGGGTTGGAGGTTGCCAAGCAGTGAAGCACGGGCTGCCTCAGATCAGAGTCCCAGGTTTGTTTATTGTGTAGCGTGATGGCGTAGGCAGCTGACATAGGTAGAGTTGCTTCAAACCATCAGCAATGCTATGTACCCTACACCTTGTGCCTGATGTCAAATGTGCTCTACTCACATCAGTGTGTTGATGTCGTCCCCCCTTGGTAAGCTATGCTTTGGTTCATTGCAGGTTGCAATATCTCATATGCTTAGCAGACTTCTCTGTTGTTAAGTCCTTGCATTGATTTTGTCAGTTCAGTTTTGAAAGCGTCAATTCGATTTTTTCAACCTGTAGCAAGCCGTTTGCAAGTGCTATAGACTCCTGACTCGAGACAACGTGATGCAATTTAGGACATCAATGACACTGTCGATGAAAACACTTGTGTTTGGCCTCAGACGAAGTTCTCGTTGACAATCTGACATATTTTGTGTCACGTTGTGTGTTGCACATTCAGACCAGCTGCTACTTTGTGATTTTCATAGCAGTGAGAAATAGCTGCTCTAAATGTGCTGCCTTGCAAGCAGATGCTAGCTCTGACATACCGCCCTCGTCCATTTCCGTGATTTGACAACTTCGAAACTGTCTTGCTGAGTCCAGAGTCTGACCTTCCTGAAGTGGTAACTGCTCCTCCCCACGCACAGCCATTGCCTGCAAAACAATGACAGTCAAAGCTCACATCAATGCAGCATCTGCTATATGGTATGCAAAGCATAGAAAACAAGCAAGGTAGACAATGCATCAACCCCCACCATCATGCTCAAGGCTTTCAAGTCAGATGCACAGGCAATGTGGTTGTTAGTGGTGCGTTCAACATCTGAGCTGAACTGACGCTTCTATGTAAGTTGCTCATGACGGTGTTGTGGACTGACAACAGGCAAGACAAAGCATCATGTGCATGGCACCATGATCATGAAATAAAAGATGCAGCTTCACTCTGCTTGCTAGGCTGTGCAGGCATGGAAACCCATCTGCAATGCTCCACTTCAGGTGCAGGCATGAAAACACACATCATGAGTGCAACTCGTCCATGGAATCGATCATGCTGATAGTCAATAGCAACA